>JACCGJ010023338.1:0-41415 GCA_013407085.1 Atriophallophorus winterbourni
TTACCTTTAATCCACTGTTTCAAGGTCACTAAACCTGATCTTATGTCTTCACCTCGACCGCTGGCGACACAGCCTGAAACCGGTAGTGGTGTGTAAGGGATGGGGATGTGAGCAACACATTACTTTGGTCATCCATAAGCGCCTCGAGTGCTCGACCAAGAATCACTTTGTGATTCCGTGTCTGAACATCGTGGTTCGTTGTACGAACCCTCTATAACAGTTGGCATACAAGTATAACCTTGTTTACCTTTAATCCACTGTTTCAAGGCTCACTGAACCTGATCTTACTGTCTCCACCTGACGATGGCAAACAGCCTGAAACCGGTAGTGGTGTGTAAGGGATGGGGATAGGAGCAACACATTACTTTGGTCATCCATAAGCGCCTTGAGTGCTTTGACCAAGAATCACTTTCTGATTCTGTGTCTGAACATCGTGGTTCGTTGTACGAACCCTATATAACAGTTGGCTGTGTCTGAACATTGTGATTCGTTGTACGAACCCTATATAACAGTTGGCATACAAGTGTAACCTTGTTTACCTTTAATCCACTGTTTCAAGGCTCACTGAACCTGATCTTACTGTCTCCACCTGACGATGGCAAACAGCCTGAAACCGGTAGTGGTGTGTAAGGGATGGGGATGTGAGCAACACATTACTGTGGTCATCCATAAGCGCCTTGAGTGCTTTGACCAAGAATCACTTTGTGATTCTGTGTCTGAACATCGTGGTTCGTTGTACGAACCGTATATAACAGTTGGCATACAAGTATAATCTTGTTTACCTTTAATCCACTGTTTCAAGGCTCACTGAACCTGATCTTACTGTCTCCACCTGACGACGGCAAACAGCCAGAAACCGGTAGTGGTGTGTAAGGGATGGGGATGTGAGCAACACATTACTTTGGTCATTCACAAGCGCCTTGAGTTCTTTGACCACGAATCACTTTGTGATTCTGTGTCTGAACATCGTGGTTCTTGTACGAACCCTATATAACAGTTTGGCCTCAAGTTAACCTTGTTTACAAATAACAGAATTAAGAAATAGCTGAAGTGAACGGATTTGGACTCTAAATTGGAAGTGCAGTAACGTTACCATCATATTGGTCAACATTAATGCACTGAGACTCCCTCTGATGCCTGCTGATTAAGACGCTTTCCGCTAGGCGCACTTATATGGAAAGCGTGCTTTTTAATTGATCAAATCAAAGCACCAACTGCGACGATAAAACATTTACTGGTTTGGACAAACTGAAGATTCAACAGACTAGATTAAACCTCAAAACGTTCGGAGATGACTACTGTTTAAGACGAAAAACTGTCAGCGTTCGTTAATTTAAAAAAATGTGCTAATAGGAAAGCTCAGGACATCTCGTAGTAGCTAGAAATAATCTCCAGCAAATTGTTAGGCAATGTACAAAGGACTATTGGGTTAAAAATAACGGTATGTATGATGGGATGCTAAGAACATAGAACAACAGCATTTACGTAGCTGTCGGGTAACCTGTTTGCCAACGAAACTTAAGTCGATAACTTCTCTTCTCTCTTTCCTAAGGACAAAATGGATATACCGCATGAAAACGTTGAGCGCTTACCAACCATTGAACACTTTGATATTCTCCCTACTCTTGATGGGCTCAAAAGAGCACTCGTCGTCTTAGCAAGCAGAAAGTTTATTAGTGATGACGGAATTCCACATGTGCTCACCAAATACTGTAGAACAGCTTTAATGCAGCCACTTCTCAGATTCTTTCATTGATTCACGCGGGAGGATTGTGTTTAACAAGAGGTGTGAGACATCAATATCATCACTCGTTTTAAGAATAATGTTGATTAAGGCGCCTGCAACAAATAAAGAGGGCTCTCGCCTTTGAATGCTGTAGGCAATTTGTTTCCCAAGGTTTTGAAAATGCGTCTCCAAGAATTCGATGACAGTGGATGATCAAATGTAGACTTGAATTTCTCAGTAAGACAACTTCAAAAACATTGTCCTAAGAGCGTATGTCATTATGCGCCATTTTTTGATGTGACAAGAACATTTTACTACTCTCTAAGACTGCTCAAGCACGTCATTCCTTTCAACTTTGGCGTGAAGAATTCAGTCTATATTAACTGTTGCAGTTCAGATGCTTTTACAATTCGCCATGGCGTCAAATAAGGGTTTTTTCTGACTACAATGCAGCTTAGTATTCCCTTTTCTCTGCTGCCTAAGCACACTTTCATAACGACTACAATAGGTGTTTACCTACGAACGCGATGAGGTATCAAGCATTTTAACATGGACCACTAGAGAGCACAAACCAAGTTACAGGATATGCTTACCAGGTAGCTAACTTCTGTAAAACCTCCAGTCACTAATGTACTGCGTTTCATAGACATGTAAAATTTTGCGCTGACAATCAGCCTGAGCAAAGTCAAATTCCTTGGTTAAAAGATGGTATCGCCTCCCATCAACAATTGTGAAAACGGTCAGATTGTATCAGTACATCATTTCACACAGATTGTTCAAGCGTTATGAATAACATTTCGCTAGATACAGAGATCGATAAACGAATTTGCGGAGCAGCTGCCATTTTGTGTCGATTGAACACTCTTGTCTTGGGAGACCGCAATTTGAATGTGAAGACAGAGATGCTGTTATACAGCGCGTGAGTACTAAATGCATTACTGTGCAGCAGTACAACTTAGACCATCCACAAAAGACACGAAAGAAAACTGAATGCTTTCCATTTACGGAGAATCTGCGTATACTAAATTAATCTTGAATGATTAAATTAATGAATGCTGATGTACTCAGCAAACCTAGTTTATAGAGCATGTTCACCTTACTGTGACATCGCGCTTACGCTGGCTGGGTAGTGTGTACGGAATAGAAAATATTCGTATTTCATATATGCTAATCTATGGTGAGTTCAGGTGAAGAAGTCGACCTATGGGTAGACCGTACTTTTGGTACCAAGACAATTGCAAAAAAGATATGAAAGCTCTCGACATCGACCCTTTCATTTAGAAAGAAATCCCTCTTGGCCGCTCAATAAAGAGGCGTATGTAAACGTCTTTTACAAGCCGGGGAAAGACAGATAGAGCGCTTGGATGGTGAACGTCGATCATGCATCCGGCCTGCAACTGACTCCGATAGACTGAGTACTGTCTATCGCTTGAGCACTGCTAGAGAGATATTCACTATCGTATCGAACTGTTTAGTCCTTTAGAATGCTGCGAAGCATGAAAGGATTATGTGCTTATGATGTACATCCATGGTGTGACATCGCCGATAGCAGCTTAACAAAAAATTGTTAAGAATTTATTTTAGGCATACCGAAGATGAATGCAGATAAAAAGCTTGCTCGGCTTTTTTACAAGTTATTTATTGGGGCGCGATGCATCATCCAGTATAGAAGACACCTTTAAAAGCAATACAGAAAAACAAAGAGCTGGTTATTTCTGCAAGCGTGTTCCACTTGATCAAACTCAAAATCTGCATCCTCATATCCCCGAATAACCAAAATTAGTTCAACAGTGTTCGGTCTTAATAATTTAGGTACGTTTTGGATGATTTCGAAAATATTGGCTACTCGTCAGTAGCCCCTGAACTAAAACATTCCTGAATCGAAAGTATGCAAATTCATTCTCAGTAATTCACGTGGAAGAAAACTGACCGAATTATATAATGGCCGACGAACTTATCAAACACTTGAAACAAAATAAGCTTCTTTCCATCGCACAGCCCGGATTCAGGACAAGACACTCCTGTCTCACCAATCTTCTCATAACTCTTGATAATTGGACTCGAGCCGTGGACGATGGATGCCCTATCCATGCGTGTTACTTGTACATGTCTAAAGCTTTTGATCGTGTTAACCACAGCATACTGCTACAAAAATTGGAGCAGCTCGGGGTATGCGGCAGATTACTGGCCTGGATAAAGGACTACTTGACTGGTAGAGTTATAAGGGTTAGAGTTGATGGGGCACTATCAAGCCCAGTAGAAGTTACAAGTGGCGTACCTCAAGGATCAGTCTTGGGGCCAATACTCTTCCTCGTGTACGCGAATGATATACCTGAAATCGTACGCAGAAAAATCATTTTATTTGCGGATGACATCAAAGTCTGGACTAGCATACGCACCATAGAAGATTGCGAAATTCTGCAAAAAGATCTCGAAGCACTTCATAATTGGTCCTTGCGGAACTGCTTACCATTCAACATCCAAAAATGTAAAATGTTGAACGTCGTAAATCATTCGAATTCTCATACTCTCTGGGATCTCAGCAACTTCCATGGGTTACTGAAGAGAAAGACCTGGGCGTGTGGATTAGCAGTAACCTGAAGTCTTCACGGCACTGTTCTGTTGTATACAAAAGTCCTGCCAAATCTTAGCATTGCTCAGAAGGATCTTCGGTCGTTTCTCAAAGCAGATACTCCCACGTATAATTAACACCTATATCAGACCAACAATGGAGTATGCTGTTCAAGCATGGTCCCCATGGTTACAAAAGGACATGACCTTGCTGCAACGGGTATAACACCGCGCTACAAAACTGGTGACCGGGCTATACAACAGGCCATACGAAGAGCGGATCGCAACACCAAACCTCTTTGACTTTTCGTACCGTCGTCTGAGGGGTGACTTGATCCTGCTTTTCAATATTCTGCATACAGTGGATCACCCACTCGAACACCTGTTTCATCGGCAAGAAGCACGTGGTAGCAGATCGCATGGATACGAGTTAATTATTCCACACTCCAGATCAAATTGTCGAAGGTTTTTCTTTGCTGTCAGAGTCTGTTTTCTATGGAACTCCCTGCCCCCACATATCATTTGCACAACAAGCCTGAACATTTTCAAGGCTGAACTTGACAAGTATATGTTGACCAAACCCAACCCACGTGCTGACTTTCCATGTGTATAAAACATTTGTGTTGTTTTTATGAATTCCCTATATTTTTAATCTGTGGTTACTGTAAAGTATTTACTTTTTGGACCATTACAACTTTGAATTACTTTGAATTACTTTGAATTTTATTCTCTGCAATACTAGTTTTTTCATTAATCCATGCCTTTATACAACCAATTCAACATAACACAAAATAGCATTATTCTGCAATATGTAATCTAAATTGTGCCCAACAAAATTAACGATTGCCTCCTTAAAGTTTTCCTTCGAAAACGGATGAATGTGGGTGAGTAACGTTTCGAAAGCATTTACGTCTGGTAGATGAAGCTAATCAGCTAGCGGTGGAAGAATGTTTTCAAGGTAATTCAAGGTTTTTAATAGTCTAAAAAGCAACAAGCTTAACAACAACCATAGGATGGTAAATATTGAAATTTAAGTGCATAAACAATATAAGAACATTTATCAAACAGTATATAAGTGTGTCTGAAACGAATAATGCAATGAAAATCGTCCTAATTTCTTTTGAGCGAGAAAATCTGTGACTGCAATTGCTTGCTGCAAAGCGTGACAAATCAGATTGATTTAAAGACTTCAGTGGAGAAAATCCCAGGAAAGAAGCAGTAAAGAAGGTTCTTGGGTAACAGTTGTAGCATGATGATATTTTCGAGCTCGATTTTTGCTTCTTTTGATATGTACTCGCAAATGATACAAGTAATTGTGCAAGATGGACTAATAGGGGCGAAATCAATGTGTATTCAGTTTAAACATTTTTCACGGTAAGCTGAATCACTTTCCCACAAATAACTCATATAAAATTTTTTTAAAAACGCCTATTCACGCTTTTACGTGCTATCGTATCATCAGACAATTCAGTGTTCGTTGTCAAAACATTTAAAGTCATCAGGCGATAGTCACACACTCGGTATAAATGCTTCTTTTTTCACCACTTTCCTGATTATCGTGTGGTTACGGTAACTCGGTTTAATTCATGCCTTTGTCGCTCTGATGCTATTTGACAGCCTTGGTGCTTAGATAATTATGTTCGTTAAAGATTTATCTTGAATTTGGTGACCACGTCATCCAGGGTTCACAATAAATTTTAAAGCTCAGTTTAAGCTATGTCCTTGAAGACTATACTAGCTTGCTTTTCGGCTACCAATAAATGGTTACCAGTCATCTGCGAGGGGATTCGTCATTGGTTTGAATCATTATTTGCGCATTGAATTTTCTTTCGCTTACATTGAGATGAGTTTAATAAATCCGAATTATTCAAGGAAAAATTTAGATGGACATTATCAGTTTAACATTAATAGGGATGATTGCCGTAGCAGTTACATTTGACAAATTAACATCTTGGACAAATCGAAAGATTGTGTATTATTGTAGAAATCAAAAAAACTGATGTGAAAATAAACTAATGCATTAAAAACGGAACGTAAACATTTTATCAAGATGCGGCAAAATAAAATATGGCGCACGATTAGTTGGTACGATCATTGCGTTCATTCATTTGAGCCCACACTCATGTAGATAGATTTAACACACATTACCATGAATAATAATGCTCATTTGCTTGAATTTCCGTCGAACAAACACCACACGACCGGTTTCGTGCTGTTTACACTCATCAGGTAGGGACAGTAGGATCAGGATCCGCATGCCATTGAAACAGTTTTGAAAAATTAATAAGGTTCCGCTTGTATGCTATGTTGATTAAGGTTGGTACGATCATGCCGTTAATGTACATCAGCCCACATTCATATATTTACAACCTATGATCATGAAAGCAAAAGTTCATTGACAGGCATTTCCATATCACACATACCGTACGATCCATTGCGTGCTGTTTGCGCGCTGCAGTTAGCGACAGTATGATCAGTATCGCAATGCGCTTGAAACAGTGGAAGAATGCACATTTGCATGCATTTTCACCACACACACCACGACTGGATTCGTGCAATTGGTCCTAATGATATAAGGCCTATAGGATCACGAGTTTAAACAGGTTGCTCGTACCAACCTTAACCATCAGTAGCATACAAAAGCAACTCGTTTACCAATATTCCATTGTTTCAAACGCATGCGAATCGTGATTTACTGCCCAAACATTATGAGCACAGAAAGCATGAAACCAGTTGTGTCCTCTTTGATGGAATTGCACGCAAATGAGCATTTTTATGGTCATAGGTTTAAACGCTATCTACATGTGTGTGAACTCATTTTATTGAACGGGTTGGTCATACCTATCTGAACAAAAATTGCCGTGCAAGCGTAACTTGCTTACCATTGTTCCAGTGTTTCAAACTCATGCGGATTCTGATCCTACCTTCCTTACGCGATTAGTGCAAACCGTAGGTTTTGGTGGGTGTATGCGAGCATTATTAGTACACATTTTAAAAATCTTTTGTATGCTGGCATCTATACAATCAATTGTACTGGATGTGTACATAAATTTTAACAATAAATCATGTTCAGTTCATAGTTGTTTTAACTTTTTAAAATATCAAGATTTACAAATGTCTACTAGAAGAAAGTTTAATGGATTCAAGAATTACTTATATATAAGGAGACATTGTTGAAATGTACATAGTCGATGATGGAATGATGATAAGTAGACAAAATGACAAATTACTGGACGTAAAGTGTTGCGAATCATCTCATCGAACCGTTTACTCGAAAATGGTGTTCATGCGACGCGAATTCCTAAACACGTGAGAAATATGTTTGACAAGTGAATAACAAAGTCATATTCCCGTGGGTTTAGATAGGCAGACCGAAAAAGAGAAAACTTTTAAACTCAATTTCTGTATTTGTATCAATTTGCTTGTATCGACCCATCTGGTGGGGGTAGTGTGATCCGGATCGGCATTGTTTAAATTGTTTAAAAATAAGCTAAGTTTAATTACCCTCACCGTACTACATCCATTGTGTAATAGTGGTCATAATTGGCACCTTTAATAAGCTGTGTAATAGATAAAAGAACTCGGTATTTGATACATTTGAGCAATTACGAGCATCAGGGTATTACATATCCTGTTATTTTGTATATATGCAATTACAATCTATTCGAGACTATGGGATAACCCTATTTACAATTGCGTGCAAGTAATTAAACAGGCCGTTATACAACCGATGTTTTCCCGAAGATCAAATCCTGATATTTTTATGCCATTTCTACATTTCTTGAGGACAAGGTGGATTTGATTTACTACATAAGTTGTGCGTAAATTCGAAACAAAAAACAGTGTGTAACAACTTCTAAAAGAATGTGAGCCTTCCTCAAATAATTTTTTTATTTTTTTTCTGGTTAACAAAAAAAACGAACCGTTTTTTCAACCGGGAAATTTATGCTCAGTAACACGCATATAAATGAGCAAAGCAAAAAAGCACTTCAACTATGATTGTCTAAAGAAAGCGACTGTTAAATGTAACATTTTCGCATTTCGTATTTGTCCTTCATTGGCAGACGGATGAGGACCATCTTGTTGCGCGCACTTAAAACTAATTTTGCTTTAAAGAGCATCGGTGTGTTCCAACTAGTTGATTTATCGGAGAACAGAAACGAGACCTTGAAATCCACTTCAACGTGAACCATCCCAACTTGCTCAGCAATGGTACCGGCAACACAGGAAACGATGTCGTTCATTAGTTGGAACATCACGATTACCTGATAGAGAAATGTTCTAACATGAAAAATGTTTTCACATGTTGATTCAAATCGTATAAATGATGCATGGCAAGCGATAAAAACGGGAAGATATATTCTGATTGATCGTGATCGATATTTTGTTGCGTTCGACATAATCATCTCAAAAATATGGCTTTTAATTGAGTTGCAATTGTGGAAGAATTGTGAGCACAAATTGTGAATAAAATCTCAGACAAATCAGTTTGGGCTTGTTAGTCAATGCTTCATATCATACGGACCCGGATGGTACTGCTCTACTTCATGAGTGCATACGGCACGAAACCGGTGGTGATGTATGTGTTATAAAAATGCTTGAAAATGATATTTATTAAGTCGAAATTAAAAGCCAAATGGTCGCTCGAACTTACCAGACTATCATATGTAATGTTTGCGACAAAATGTTCTTCAATTATAAAGCTTTGCTCCAGAATGGAATAGATATAAATCCCCCTTTATATTGGATTGCTTTTCATGTAATTATAAAAAAAATAATATATTCCTAGAGCCGACGGAAGATGGCAATAATGGGTGTGTGAGAAATTTTGTTAGTCGTTAATGTGTTAAGCACATTAGAGTCCCCAATTTCAAGATTTGTTTATGGTATATCAAGGCCGGTCGGCGTTGCTTGACGAGAGTAGACGTATTAAAAAATAACGGGCCTACAGTGGGATATAAATTACACCGATAATGTAATCATCGCTTGTTGTCATTGTCAACAAGCCCAAAAGCGTGTCATAAAATACCAAGTGAAAATCGGTGAGTTCTATACATGTGACCTTCTAATCATAATAGGGTGCTACAACTCCTAAACATGATGTACGTTCTTGGGTGAGCAGGGTCATGGCAGCAATCGCTGAATCATAATCATGGAATTTCGGGTCGAGCCAACTTTCGGAGGTGGTTTTGTCTCACACATAGCGCCAATTTCGTGAAATTTGTTGATCAAGCATTTGTCAGTAGTAAAGAGACATTCAGGAACAGTTTGGTTAAGCGAAGATTGTTGGTGTTATGTGAGGAAACAACCGCCATCGTCGCACCGACTCCATAAGAATCGGAAATACTTTATTTACAAAGAGTTCAGTTGTATATCGGCCATGCCGGTATTTTCAGGTTGATAGTTGGAAATTATCTTGTTTAGTTCGAAACATTAATCCATCTGGTTTCAGCACACACATGAGTGTCGTTGAAAATCATATTAAGAAACCACTGTTAAGTAAGTATGCCACATCTAAAGCTCTATGGCCTGTACATAACTAACTCGTCAGTGTCAATGAAAAAACAATGGGTTGGATACTGCAGCATTTTGTTTATGAACTTTCCGTTAGGAAGCACTGCTCCTGGCGAACCAAACACCCAATAGCAGATTAGCCTGAAATTGGAAACTACTCTTAATCAGTGGAAACATTTCAACTTAGTCATCAGTTTGCACTTTGATCATTATTGATGCATTATTGATACATAATCGATATATGTTGTTTCCAAAACGTTCTACCCTCATGTACTTGATCTCCGCAATTAGGGTTCAAATAAATCGTAATTACCGCTCATTTGGCTTTTCGTTGATGAACAGTGGCTTTCGAAACGCGCAATTTTATTGATGCGGTCGGGACCTACTGGCTTTATTGAATGCCTTTCTAAAGCAAAAACGTTTTCTCGCCGAGATTGCGAATCATACATAGAATATGCCCTCATGCATTTTTTACATACATACACGATTCCGGAATATATTTTCGTCAAATTCCGGAACTGTGCTTGTAAAACCGTATGGCAGATGAGCTAAATCATCGTGTATGGAACGAATTTCGTACACATTCAAATGGAATTGACTACATGAACAAAACGCACTTCGTCACATATTCCGTTGATAGTTGTCTTCGAGCTTTGATAAACGACTGACAGTTCTTATGAAATAAAGAAAAGATTTTGTTCAAATTTGGATACACGATTATCACGAAATAATGTAAGAACTCTCGTGATCGAAGTGTTTGTTTTAATTGTTCATGTTTTATTGGTGTTGAGGGCGCTTTAATTTATACAGTGCATATTTAAGTTCTTAGCTCAACTTATGTTAGCAAGCCGGAATCCAGGAACATATATTGATTGTGATGTTGTTTCAAACAATATGGTTTAAGCTTTGACAGTGTATCCCACTGTGAAAGTTGTCATAGATGACACCATTTCATGTTTCAAATTTTTCCACAAAATAGCTTCGTTTCTCTCATGTATATTTATTCCGTTAGCTCACCGTTAGTTCAACAGAGCTCGTGCATTTCAGGACTGATTATCACTTAGTTGCAAGAAAACCATGAAATTTGACAAAGAATTTCATCTGCATACACATAAGAAATTTTGTTCATCACCATGGGCTTAAGACCTTCAATATTTGTCTAGGGACATGTAACTGAACAGTTTGTTCATGCCAATCGTAGTATTAAAATTGAATTTTTATCATGAAATTGATTTTACAGTTATGGTCATTATATAATGTTTGGGAACATGGATTATATATCACAGATTTTATGAATTTGCAACGGAAATATCGGATGTGGTTCCTTTTTATAACTAGAATATTGTGAGTATTCAGTGACGCACATATACTCTATAATTTGTTTAATTTATCGCTTATGAATGACATAAACCATTTGAAATTGGTGAATATTGTTATTTGCTTGTAAGATACCAAATAGTTTGCGATTTTCCACATTGCTATCGCACAAAAATGTTGCTTGAACTTACTTAAAATATCCTTTGTTTGTCCCAAGTAATCTGCAAGTAAAGAGTCAGTATGTTTCTTGCTGCAAAAATTTCTCATTCATAGATTAGTGCAGCTTTTTTAACATCAGTATAGTTAATCAAATGTTTTACAATCCTAAAGCGATTAGACTCACATTCGCAAGGGACGTCGGTAATTTGCCAGGCATTCACGTGTTCTTCGGTCAGCATCGACAACATTTTATTGAATTCGAGTTGATTAGAATATTTACCTCGGTACTCCGACTTCAAATCAGCTGGCCGAAATCGAAGTTGCAAGAACGCGTGATTGGATATAGCTGGGGTGAGTCCCGAATCCAGATCGTCACAATTTACATCAAAATGTTTTACCGTGGTGAACAAGTGTTTTACCTAGAGCAATTTATGAAAACGGTGTCAATCGTCCAAGTTAGATTCTTGATTCTTGATTCTTGATGTGTTCACCGAATGTGATTAAAAGAAATACGAATGATCACACCGGAATATATTTTGTCGAGGAAAGGCAAAACTGTTAACTTACATAACCGCAGGCTGATCCAGTCACAGCTAACCACAATGAATCCAATTCCAATTGCACATGATATACTATTGAACGAATAAGAGGAATATTTGTCATGAAGCTTTTACTTTGGCTAATAAAAAATAAAGGCGAGTTTTCCAAGGAAGTTGTAAATATGGCAGCGGTGCTATTGATTACACGTGAGGTTTGGCGATTCTAACATGAAACATGCAACTACGAAGTAGACCAATAAATTGGCTGACCGAATCCAGATGTTGCGGGTGTCATTTATTCGTGAGAATAGCACAGAAATGTTCTTGTGAATTCCACATCGTCATTGTTATAATTTACTAAGTTTTATCAGGTTAAGACCTTTTAACCACGTAAAAAATTTTACCGCACAGAATGTTAGTTTTTAGAATTAACTCACCAATATCATCGGACGCATTATCTAGGTTTTTTGTAAACAATACATAGATAAGAACATATTGCGAGGTAATCAATAAATTGCGAAAATCGATTGTAGTAGATTCATTATGATTATAAAATATTACAGACTCGAAGAAGAGGAAGAATGTAAAACATTTTTGGTATATATTCAAATTTATATTCTTACGTTATCAGTTAATAAAATGAAAGTTATGTACTAACGAAGAACGAAAATCAAAGTCAAACACATCATTGATTAATGAAGTAATATTTTCCGTCGGATTATTCTCATGACCTGATCTCCTTGAATAAAGCTAGCAGTATTTAATCTTAGAAATGCAACACGGATAAAATCTCTTCGGATGAATTGTAAACTTACCGGTGTCGTTTAAAAAATTGAATTCAAAATTTTCCTTGCATTCGCTTCCTGCAGGATGACGAGCATGTTGCAGCAGTTGTGGATACCAAGTCCAAGTTTCCACTGGCCAATCGTGTTGTTTGTTAATCATCACTTTGGGGCCATTTAGAGTGACCAGTGCGCCATAAATAGCTCTGTAATCAACTGTTCGCCCTCGCCGATTAAATTTAATTGCATGTTGCGTAAATTTTGCAGTTGTCGCAGTCAGCTAAATTGAAAAAGACTTATTCACTTAATTTGCGCAAATATGCCTAGTGCATCAGGAAAGCTGGTAAATATTTGAAATTGACAAGATCGTTCTGCTTTTGGCATCTAAATAATTATACCGATTACCTTAAATCATTCGAGGAAAATCTAAGATAGAGTGTCTGTGTTAGAAATTGTTTCAAAAAACAGTTTGTACTTTTTCAACAGTTAAACTTAGTCTTTTGGAAATATCGCATGTTGAATCGTTGGTGCTAGCTTGATCTTATTTTTGTTACGGGCGCTGATATGAAAAGCATACTACTCCAAAGTGGAAGCATTTTTTCCAGCGTTAATTCCAAACTACGTTAAAGCAGATACTGAACTGGTCACTCTGGCATCGTCAAAAGACGATGATCGCTTTACCCCAGCCAATCACTATGAGCGTTGCATCAATGATTGTTTCTTCTAAAACAAACAGTTCTGTTTTTCGAATTCCGCGAAGCATAAAATCATCATACGCTTGTGGTGTATATCGATCGACGGGGAATAACAACATATTTGACGATTATATTAGATAGTTAGTTCATTCATTTATAACACGCTGTTGACTTCATTTATTTTTTGGAAATAAATTTTAACGGAATATTAATCACGGTAAAAATCTTGCTCACCGGTTGTGCAATATTTTCCATTTTTATTTCCGATAATACTTGAACGCTCAATTTTATTTTATTGTCAATACACAAATGACTGGCGTAAAGGAATTCTGAGGATGATTAAAACAAATGCATCATTTTGATATCCATCATACAGGTATTCGAATTAAATATTATATATTCCTAATGATAATTGAAATGTATTTTGTCGTTTTGAAGTTAAACTAATTTATTTTATATAATTTGTATTCCAAAGATTGTAGACTAATTCATTTCTACTTAGTCTATCTGATATCTTGTAAACGTTCGGAGATTTGATCAAGATTCTAAAGGTTGGAGATTGGTATGTTAGCTGCTATTCAAATATATCATGCTTACCTTCTTTTTTACTTGAGGCTTTCCGTAGAAGTCTCGTTGGGACAGTAAAAGTGGTCCAAAATTGATAAATCATGAATCTAAATGGAGCAACATATTACTTTGGTTGTTGTGCGTTGTGTGTTCGCTGATCTGGCATTGTAGCAGCAGGACGTTTGGTCATCAAGCTAGATGACAGCTGGGTTTCTTGCGAACACACAACACACAACATCCAATCCCTGAGCTACAAGTATTCGCTTCAATATCAAGCAAGGTTGGTGTCTGTGAAACTTGAAACATTGATTTCAGTGTTTATAGAAATAATAAATGTGTAAACTCACGATAATGTCCTGCTTTCTCATTATCTATCATTATTCAAAAATAATTCCGAATATAGAAACAGAGAATGATAATAAAATGCTAATTTGCATGCATTTCCAAAACACAACACGAGGGACCGGTATATATTATATATATATATATATATATTAAACAACATTTAAATTACACTTGATTTTGCTCGGAATGTGTGGTCTTCTATAAAATTGACACAATTTATCCGCTCGATGTTCCCCACTAGATTATTTGTTTGAATATTAAGATTTACGAAACTATTACTCACCATGTGAAAAATTCGGCTCTACTGGTGTGATTGCAATTACGTTGAATCCGCGCTGTTCCATCATTCGTTTCAAGCGAAAATTCATCGAAAATTTTGGATAATATGAACTGCGGTTTAACTCCTTTGTTTCAAACTCGAGAACAAACTGTAAGCTTAGTATATCAGGCATGTATTTGTAACGAAGTATCTTCAGATCTTCCAAACCCGTAACATTCATCTGTGAAATAATAATAATCACACTAAGAATACGGTCAATTATTGAGGAATCGTGTGTCTTGTAGTGTTTTAACAATGTTTCGGTGGAAAACCAAATGAAGTCAATAGCCTTCCAGTCACTACTAAAATATAATAAATTTGTGCAGGTGAGCCACTGATGGATAACGCTGACATGATCAACCAGTGCAATCTCATGTACCCACGCATATGTAGCTGGGGCTATACTCATTGTCTAGAAGAAACTTTCATATTTGCATACATATCCATCGCATGCACAACGCAATCTGTTTTTTCCTGTTTGCACTCATCAGATAGGCACAGTACGAGCAAGATGCACATGCCGTTGAAACAATTGTAGAATTGTAGACAAGTTGCACGTGCCGTGTGAAGGATACTGAGCATGTAATTTTTTCAACTCTATCTACGTGGGTGTGCGCATGTTAGCTAAAACAGATTGATCGGGCACCAAACTTATATAACATCGGATTGTTTAACATCCTAAAAATGTTTCAAGGTATACGTATCCCGATCGTACTGACCTGGTCTGATGAGACGAAACAGCACAAAATCGGTCTCGAGTTGTGTGATGGAAATGCATTCAAATGTGGATATTTTGAATAGAAATGTAGCTCAAGGCATTGATCAATCACTCCAAAAACGAAGACATGGATGTATATATATTCAGCAACCGAAAGCGTAGTTGCATATTTGGGGACATGAGAATTTTAAGTCAACCAATATGCGAATATACCCATGATATTAGAAACCTCACGAATCCGAAATATGTGATGATATTTACAAGGTGGTGTTGTCGCGGAAAAACTAGGACTTACGGCTCGTACGCGTTGTTCAATGTTTTGCTTCGTTTGTCCAAAATTCATGGCCAACTGCAGTTCATCGTCATGCGGGATAGTGGCATACATTAAAACTTTTGAGGAGGAAAGAGAAAAACTTCGGAAAGATTGAAAGTGACAAATATTAAAACGGTATTCTTTCTTTTCTTTAGTTCATTTTTCTTTCGAAGAAAAAAGGCTAACGGAAGTATTCCTTAATCATCGGAAACTTTTAATTGTTTTCAAATTGTTCTGAATCCATTTTAGTTTTGCCTAAGCTGTTTTCGATTTTTTGATTTCAAAAATTAAATTATCTTCCGACGTATTGCTAATATTTTAAACATAATCCATTTGAGGATCATTGAGTAGACTCTAATTGTATGCTTGAAATCTATTCTTCTCAAAGTAAATGGAAATAAGATTAAATGTGTTATAAAGGTGGAGTTGCTTCACAGTCTATCTCTCAAATAAATATAAATTATAACTTGATACATAAAACAGCTACCATAAAAAATTTGTATTCTCGATTACATTTATTCTGTTGAACACCCCGCAGAATCACAAGGAGTGATTCGTGCGTTTACAGTTGCATTCATTAAATTTATGAAGAAAACAATATTTAATATAGTATTATTATTCATAATACGAATAAAATAAGATATTCGGGGATAAGAAATTCACACGGTGTCACTGCTTGATAATCCTATTCAGATTCATCCAGATTATGACAACAAACATTTTCTAATCAATCTTTCAAGTGTTACTCTGATTAACACGAAATGCCTTTTAATAGAAATTTAGAAAATATCATCTTTTATGAATTTAAATCCGCCAGCCTGATTAATAATATGTGTATGGGCACATGTGAATTAAGCGGCTAGTCATGCCAACTTCATCTAACCCTAGCTTACAAGTTTAAACCATGTGATGGAATTGCATGCAAATGAGCATTGTGGTTCATGTTTATCACGGTTTCACCATTTAAAGGTATGCGGATCGTGGTTGTAATGTCACTTAGTGATAAGTGCCTTTAGCAAAAAATCGTTCGTGTTGTGTGTGAGGCAACTGCATGCAAATACAGATATTTTTGGGAAAAATAGTTTCGCCATGTTTTGTGGGTTTGATGGTCTTGCCAAATCGAATGTCGTTAATTTGTGCTTTCTCATGCATATCGCCCCACGTGACTTCATCCCTAAACCATCAAATGTAATAAGAAAACGTAAGCCAGATCAGCAACTATCCCCTCACTTTCGAAATTCAATGTACTTTGTTTAAAAAAAAATTTAGTTGGAAAATGGTAAAGCATTCATCGATTGAAATAATATCTGGTTTGATTTCAATGATTTAAACTACAAGACGCAATGCTCTACTGCCCGAGTCCCATTAAGCTATAAATCAAAATAAACGCTAACTGAACCTGAACATACTATTTCCACCTGTTGATGCCAAACCACCAGCAACCGGTAGTGGTGTATAAGAGAAGGAGATGTTGGCAACACGATACGTTAGAATTTTATAAGCGCATCGTCCGCTTAGCCAGGAATCACTTTGTGATTCTGTATTTGATCACCGAGGTTCTTTATACGAACACTATATAACGGTGACTTGCAAGTATAATTTCCTCTAAAACTATACCTCTGTATAAGGCCCATTATACCTCATATTACTGTCTCGACCTGATAAAGCAAAACAGCGGGAAACCGGTATTGGTGTGTAAGGGATGGGGATTTGAACACTACGATATATTAAAATGATCTTAACTCATTACGAAATTGAAGTGGAGTACCATATCTGTACACTTTATCATCAAATTTATAACTATTCTTCTCGTTATCAATAGCAAACTTTTATTAATCATATTTAATGTTTGGCCACAATGTACATACCTCGAACATTCCTGCTAACTGTAAAATAATTAGGAGTTTTAGAGTTTCACGTTTCGAAATTCAGTAATATTGATTAGGAGCTAATAAAATTATGAGGAAATGTGAGGTAACATTTATAAAAACAGTATATCTTATTTAATTTCACAGTAGCCTACAACACTGGCTGTAAAATTCAAATTGAATGTGTCAACTGTATCCAAATCGATTATTTGTAACATTTGCGTGGTGATGCTGAAAAATATTTTTGTCAGGCGTGCTCACTATTTTATATGGATTCATCATGGAAAGCTTGAAAGCTCTTACTCAACAATAACAGGGTTCAACCCATCATTCTCATGTAAACACGATTCAAGCGTGTCACTGGAAATAAACGCAAATAAAGAGACAAACCTCATCCAAAAACGACAAATATTTTCACGTGTACATAATATAACCACAATCACCACTCTCTCATTCAACGAATAGTATGAAAGAAAAATGCTTATTTTTCATAATTATTATCAAGAAAAATGAGATACAACCTGAATTTTAGCCTACGCAATGAAATTGCGAAGCAATAATATCATCATTCTATTAATGAATACGAGATACACTGAACAAGGAGAAAATTGGTTAGAGTAAACCTATATCAATTTCTGTGCAGTCATTCTTAGATAAGAGATAATTAGCTAGCATTTATATGCTTTATATTGTGTGGAATCCGGGTGAAATATTCATCAGACTAAGATTGTAAATCTTGAAGAGCAAACTCTAATGTTGAGCATCATCTGGTAAACAAAGGATTTGTATAAAAATGAAGTGAAATACCGAAATGGGGTCAACGATCTTTGTATGTTTTGCTAGAAACGGAAATTTTCGGAGATAAACACTTATATTTCATGTCGATAAAATTCATCGATAAAATTAATTGATCAGTTGTTATCCACTCATTATTTGCAATTTCCTTAAAACTTGCCGTCATACTGTTTGTCTGAAATACACACCGGCGTAATTATTTTCAATAATACGAGAACATGTTTTATTAGAGTTTACCCACAGAAGATTGGCTCATTATCGACAATTGCTGAAATATGTGAAAATGTTTTGTGAATATCAGTTTCAGAGATCAATATGTGAGCCAGTAAAGCAACCCGTCCAATTCTCAATTATAATTTCACCAGCTCTTTATTTCGAGCGAACAGCTGAAATTTCGTTAGCGATACCTGAATTGAGAGTTTCACATTTTCCATTGTTGCGCTGATATAAAAACCGTGAATAATAGTAGCTGATGGAGCCACATAACATTATCGAAGGCGCTTATCCAAAATTGACCGCAGAGTTAAAGACATCCATTCTATCATGTTATTCCAACATGCAATACATAATACGTGCATGTTGTTCGCACATATCAGATTGAGGCGCGTGCCTGGAATATGTGAAGCATTAGTAAGCAGAGCTGAAACTTTGAAAACATTGTTGGATAGAACTGATTTCACCAAGTGTAACTTTGAATGTGATCGCTTGACACTAATTATCCTTGTTTGCTTACATTATCGAAGCTTTAGATTTCGTTTTTAATTGCATTTACGTTGAATCTGAATAATCTAAATTTAATTCGGAATTTCGGAATTTTCGTATACTTTCAACAAGTTCGATCGTTTAAGTTGCCGATAAAAAATTTGAAAGTTTAGCTAACCGATTTTTGAAAGGTGAGGAATTAGAAAAAGTCCTTAGTGCTAGCCATTCTTCGAATCAATCTTCAAGTTAATACCGAATTGAAGGGACAATTTTGTTAAATTGAAATTTACAACACTCGTTATTGTTAGCATCAAAGGTATTTTGGTCAACCCCAATTTACTTTTAAGATACAAGGCAACTTGTACGCGTATCTCCTTCAAACGGTGCGATTTTACAAACCGATTCCTTCCTTCAAGTTGTGGCTGTAATAGTGGTGTTTTCACCAACCTGCAGCATGTCAATGAATCCACGCAGCATCTACCAAGGCCTACAACCTAGGATCATTGGAGGTGCTCCTGTTGCTCTAAATGTATATCGGTCGATACTCAAAACGGAAGAATTTTCAGCTACGTGTGCTTCGAGTCGAATTAAGTTTGCTACCTCTCCGGTAATTGCATTCGGATAAGTCATCATACCGAATTAGTAGGCTGACGAATTGTAGAGCTAATATAAACGGCACTGATAGCTGACAGTCTAATAGTTTGGTTTCCTGTATACCTAATATATTTTAGCAAACTAAAATTCATTTGTTATCAAAGTATAACAGAGTTTTTGGAATCACACAATCAATGTTTACACAAACTTACAAACATTTAGTTGGCAATAGCCGCCTTCGAATATTATTACTGTAATGTTAAACAAAAATATGGAAGAATTTTGATGTTATTTATAAGAAATGAAACATAACAAATATTGACATGTATAGTTAGGATTTTACATTCGAAGTTAACAGTTCTGAAAAACAAAATGTTCAAAATCCTTTGTTTAATAATCTTCAAAAAATTGATATCTCTGACAACCCTATGAAAGTAAGCTCTCAACAATTTCGAACATGGAAGATATTAGAATAAGTCGCAAAAATGAGTGGTAGACGATTATTTGCTGACTATAGCGTCGTAATTAAACCAAAATGCGAAATACGAATCACAAACCCGTGTAAAGCAAGCTAACGAAAAATAGGCACATGTTATGTCTACGAATATTGCTGCGCTGGAAATTTAATATTTTCAATGGTACTTATCGCATCCATCTAATGTATGTCTACCAATACAAGAGCACAGTTCTAGATAGAATGGAAAGCGTGTCTATGATTGGACAATTTAATACTGCTTTGAAATTCGGAAACCTTGTTTATATCTCCAGTGAAATGAATAAGGGTGGAAAAATTTCATCATTTGCAAATACACTTGAGCATACAAATCTGTATTGAAAATTTGAAACACGTGTAAAAATGTCTATAATTTAATTTTGCTAAAAAAGAGATTATGCGTTAGATTGTATGTTAGATAATTCAATTGCAATGCATGAGAATACAATACTTACTTAACACTTTGTGATTCTGAATTTGAACATCGTGGTTCTTTGTAGGAACACAATATCACAGTGACATACAAGTTTAACTTTGTGTACCGCTTTTCCATTTTTTCCATTCGGAACTGTCAACTGCTGCGCGGTCGCATATTATGCTCTGACACTTCTGGTCCTATCTTCGCCGAATCTCCTCGGATTTGTCCCATTCCAAGAATTCTGATCTCTTGTCAACTGATTAACAGCTAAGTTGCAATATCGGCGTAAATATCCCAGTTTGCTGACGCGCGCAAACGTTTTCCCATCGCTAAGTAATCTATAGTTTTTGCTATCATTGCAAAAATCACGTCGAGCTACGGATTTTGATGCTTGTTTCTTTACTCTACCTTGTGTGGTTAACGAGATATAGTGGATTATTTGCTAAATGGCGAAATCACGAGTTCCGAAGAAGCCACATCGACCTGTCGACCAGATGCTCACCACTCAGCCGAACAAGCCACTTTAGGCTACTAACATGTTTGACCGCATCACGAGATCCAACATACGGACAAAAATCGATCGATCAAACTGTGACAGCGACATGGAACCAACTTGACCTCAGTGCCAAGGACCTGGATCCGGCGAACGCAACAATGGTCATGGCTGAACTAGCTGATAGGACGAATTGTCCCGAGGTAACGTGCAAATCATGTCAACAACCGGCTAGTCCCATGGCGAGTAAAGTCATAACGTGTCCTCCGTGTATGCGTAAAATCCATGGTAAAAGTGACCATACTTTAGCCCCTGATTCGATAGCAGTAATAAATAATTAAGAGGTCCCAGGCGCCTGCTATATCTGCGTTCGTTGCAGAGCTAAATCCTGGCACACTTTTGAAGCCAAATTCGAAAATAGAATGGCCAGATTTGAGTTTAACCATCGACGTGTTGAGGAAAAATTGGTAAATCATGTAAGTACCGAAGTGATCAATGATGTAAACCATTGCATCAATGGAACAATTTCGAAGCCATCAGTGAAGGAATCTGAGACGAAGGCTAATGGAGTACCAACAAATATAAAACGCAGGTGGTGTGTAAGAGATGGGGATGTGAGCACGACAATACAGGGTTAATCCCGTTTTGGAATCATTTAAAAAGACCACGGAAGTAGGACATTCTTACAGAGATATGCTGTTACGGTCGACCTCAGCTGTACATTCCAAAACTACTGTAGCCGACTCACAAAGTCAAACCCCAAATGTTTAAAATTCGAAGAAATCTGACTTCCCGGCACGCAAAAAACTTCCATACACGCTGAGCGTGGTATGTAGGAACGTTAGCGAATCCCAAGAAAGCCTGTTTGATAGCAAACAGAAACAATACGTCGAGAAATGGACTCAACTTTGCCACATAATGCAGATTCAACATGTAATCGCAGAAAAAGTGACTCGTCTAACTAGCCACTCAACTTCACCTCATATTGGTAAACCTCGCTTGCTCAAGGTAACACAAAAATGCGAGGCTGATATCGAGAACGTATTGCTGAATGCAAAAGACAGATCCCGACTCAAACTTCCGCGTATATCCCGATGTACCATGGTGGGAAAGGAAGGGTAACTTGAACGACAGGGTGAAACCAGTATCACGAAGTACAGTTTTACTTGGTGTACAAGAAAATACTTCTCGAACATCGATTCAAAAACCGTAGAGCATGACGTATGGCATTCCGAGTTCTCTAGATATTTCTGATGCCGTTATTAAGGACACTTTTCAAGTTCCTTTTTCGCCAAAACATAAAGGAAATGGACCAAAACCTCTGAAGAATATGTTCTTTACGAGCGCTATGGCCGAACTCGTAATTTTGGAATGGGTAAAAGGGAAACGAACACTACTCATTAGTGTTAGACTTATCCCACCCAAACCCAATATCATAATTCAAACCCTCCCAGTCTGGAGACAGCGGATAGCAGCGTTTCCATCCAGATGAAAGAAATCAATACATCAAAAACTTCATCGGTCCAGGTCAAATCGAACTGAGCAATTCACACCGAAACCTCATTGTCGATTCAAGCGGTCAGCGCGTAATAAGCAGCTCTCAAGTTTTATCATCTCATGCACTGATTTTTCAGAGGGATCTGGCATCATTCTATTTAACGCCTTATCACATACCACACGATTCATCACTACTTGTTAGGTCCGGCTCCACAGAAGCCGGACCAATAACTTCAGTTTACACCCCGTAATTACTCAAGAAAAATACAATTAAGTGCATCTATATAAACGCAAACAGCCTTTTTAACAAATTGATCGTATTGTCCGAGATTTGTAATTAAACGTCGCAAGACATATCTGCAATAACAGAAACGTGTTTCCATGCATCTGGTAATTTACTCTCTTTGCCTAGCATGTCACTATTCCAGCGTGACCGATTAGGCGATGGCGGAGGAGCAGCACTCTACTGCAAGCAATCATTTTTTTGTAGAGCTATGAACCACCAGACCCTTGACATAACTGACACACTTTGGTGGTCTCTGACTCTTACATTAAGAGACTAATGCATTATTGGTGAGATCTACAGAGGCAACCCTCGACCTAAACAATAAACTGATTAATGCTTTGCGTGGTACAATACACAAATATTGTTTATGGTGGATTTCATCTTTCTACAGCTAAATAGCCGTGATGATCATCCATCAGAGATACTTGAATATGAACTTCGAGCCTTCGTGGATTACGCACCCCTTTATAACCATGTTTTCGGATTTACTCGTATGAGGGGATCAGACCAGCCGCCTACCTTGGAACTAATACTTACATCAGATCCCACAGCTGTAGAGAATATCGTTTATGGGCCACCAATCGGACGAAGCGATCACATTGTTTTAGAATTCGAGTACGTTTTTAGCGCTAGGCGCAACAGTGACGGAATGAAATGCGTTAGAAGTTAGAACTACCGTGCTCTGTGTGCTGAGTTACAAAGCACTAGTTTCGCACAACTCGATTACTCCGATCCGGATAGTCATTGGCACTCTTACTTACATCACCTGAAATCTATATTGGAGTAACATTCAATCTTCGTCTTGAAGAAAACTTCTCAACGTAATACTACGAAGCAGGATTATAAAGTAGATGAAACAAAGGGAAATAGCTTGGAAGTTTCACAACGCTACCAACACTGCTGATTCTTGGGCACAAATTACACGACTGCAAAACCGAGTTATCAGCTTAATTCGAGATGATAAACAAGCTTTACAAATAGCAATTGATTTATCAGCTGCACCAGAATCCGAAGCACTTATATAGAGTCGTAAACGATAGAACGAATATTAAACCAGGAGTCTTTGCCTTACAAACTTCGTCTGGCTTCACTGAATCCATTAAACAGACCCTTGACCTGTTAGCAGAAATTTACGCTTGAGTTGTTGCGCCGAAATCCACGGAGCTTGATCAGGAACCAATCATTCGACTTGACCGACCGACCTTAAGTGAATTATTGCTTACACCGCTGCTGGTAGCACAGCACTTACGAAAATTAAACGTAAAGATATCTCCAGGACCAGACGAGATAACTCCAAAGCCGCTCAAAACCTGTCATACGCAGCTATCTGATCCACTATCCTGCATGTTTAATAATTTGCTCCAAAATGGCGCGGTATCAAAACACTGGAAACTGGGACGAAAAATACACATTTACAAAGGTGATTGCCGTTCTTAAGTTAAAAATTAAAGCCCTGTGACATTGCTGTCTCCGTTATCAAATGTTTTTAAGCGAATAATAACAGCAGAAATAGTGCAACATCTGGAAACGAATCAAACTTTTGGCAGTTGCCCAAAAAATATTTATCAGAAATCACTCTTGTCTAACAAATTTGCTGACAAGCTTAGACGATTGGACGAGGGTTGTAGATGCGGGGGCTGTATTCTTGCGTGCTATCTAGACATTTCTAAAGCTTCCGACAGAGCAAATCATAATTTGTTCTTGAACAAGCTAAAGAAACACGGTAGTGTTTTAAGGCAATATGAATTGATAAGTGATTACCTCAGCAGCAGACACATTAAAGTTCGTGTGGACGGCCTATTATCGAAGAAAATCGATGTCACTAGCGGTGTTCCACAAGGCTCAGTGCTTGAACCAATACTGTTCCTAGTCAATATGAACGATGTAGCAATTCCAAATGACAGTAAGATGGTATTGTTTGCGGATGGTATAAAAGTATGGAAACGAATCCGCAATGCTGATGATTGTATTTTGCTGCAAAACGATTTGAATGCTTTGTACAACTGGTCATCCAAAAATAAACTGCCATTGAATATGAAAAAGTCGAAGATCATTCAGGTAGGTCGTGACCTTGGATTTTGATATCAATACCAGCTCGCCGACAGAAACCTGGAGTACACCGAAGTATAAAAGGACCTTGGTGTCTGGATTTGCGGTAGTTAGAAACATTGTCTACAAATCGAAGTCGTTTACAAAAGCGCATCGAGGCGGCTCGTCATGTTACGGTGGATGTTTGGATGTTTTTCCCCAGGGTGTTTTCCTCTCATGATAAACACATATTTACAGCCGGTTCTAGACTATGCCGCACAAGACTGGGCACCATGGCTCCATAAGACATCTTACTTCTGGATCGCATATACCGAAGAGCATCTATGCTTCTCATTGGACTCGAAAATATGCGATTCACCGAGCGACTGAGAAGACTCGAGCTCAGGACACTTTCATAATGGAGAGTGCGAGGTAAACTCATCCTTTCTTGCAAAATTCTTACTACTGTTTCCCACTGGCTGGACATATTATTCCACATCCGAACTTTCAGAAGCAGCCGTGGTCATGATTGCAAGTTGGAAAAACCACATTTCAAACGGAACTGCCACAGGTATTTTTATTCGGTGCGTGTGTGCTTTGTTTGAAAATCCCTACCTGTCGATTTGGTAAGCTCCAACAGTTTACCTATATTTAATTCGAACCTTGAGGATTATATCAGACCTAATCCGAATTTTGACTCCAAGTATTAATAAACGATCATCGTCCAAGTGATTTTGATCTCTCCATCCGCACAACAACTACCACTTCGCAGCAACTGCCAAAGGATTACAATGAAAGGATAGCTATCTTCCGCACTTACTGCAAGGACAAGATCATAGAAAAGAATATCCATTCTGACCACATCAAAAACATGGATGAGGTCCCTCTCAACTTTGACATCCCCATGAATTGTACCGTAGAAAAAAACAGGGACGTCTACTGTATCTATAGGAACCACAGGGAATGAGAAATCTTCCTTCACTGTCGTTGTTGGTTGCCAGGCTAATGGTCAGAAACTACCACCCATGGTCATTTTTAAGAGGAAGACTTTGCCAAAAGAAACGTTTCCTGTTGGAATCATTGTTAAGGTCAATCCAAAAGGCTGGATGGACGAAGAGGAAATGAGCGAGTGGCTGAGAGAAGTGTATGTCAGGAGGCCGGATGGCTTTTTCCACACTTCTACGGCCTTATTGATCTACGACTCTATGCGCGCTCATCTCACTGAAACTGTCAAAAGTCAAGTGAAGAAAACCAATTCGAAGCTGACCATCATTCCTGGAGGATTGCCCAAAGAACTCCAACCGCTAGATATTGGAGTCAATAGGGCGTTCAATGCTAAATTGCGAGCCGAATGGGAGCAATGGATGACAGAAGGTGAGCACACATTTACCAAGACAGGTAGGCAACGCCGGGCTAGTTACGCCACTGTCTGCCAATGGATCGTCGCCTGGGCTAAAGTATCGGTCTCTAATGTTGTCCGAGCTTTCACTAAGACTGGAATCATTGATGAACAGCCAAGCAACAGCAATGAGACTGAATAGGATGATGACGAGAGGGATCCGGGCGTGCTTGATGCCGCTATCGCCCAACTGTTGAATTCTGACACCAAGACGAGGAATATGAAGGATTCGTAGAAGAGGATTGATTGAAAAAGTTAGTGTACTTTTTTATGTAATATTGACAGTTATTATTCATGATTTGAATAAAGTCTGACCTATCCGACTATTTTTGTTTCGCTTTACGCGCTTTATAATCCGGTGCGTCTTATATATGAAAACAGATCGTTCACTGATACTGCATCTTATAATCCGGTGCGTCGTATAGTCCGAAAAATACGGTATATATATATTTGTAACTATAGTTACACTCTGTGGTTTTTGTACAGTTAATTGCTCTTTCAATCATAAATCTTGAATCTTGAATCTAGCGTTGCTTAGATTTAGTTGAGAGTAACTTCAATGCAAAAGGCAGAATGACTTTTCGATGTTGACTGGTGTTTTGCTAACATTTGCCTGTTCACGTGAGCTCGACGGTATGATTAATCGCGCACGGAAGATCAATTAAGAGCAGAAGAGTTTCAAATCTAGATGTGTGCATCTCATCGATACGATGGCGGTCAGAAGTTCACGAGCGATATTTTGCAGATGAAAGTTTCAAGGTTTTAATATTAGGTGCTTGATACAGCCCGGAAAATTATGAACATGTGTGCATCCGAACAACTAATTTTTAGCAGAGCCCACCAGTTTTACTAAGACTTATCTACGTATATTTCGCTGGTAAACTAAGCAAAATATTATATAAACGGAGTTTAAGAAAATCCAGTTTCAAATCTAGATGTGTGCATCTCATCGATACGATGGCGGTCAGAAGTTCACGAGCGATATTTTGCAGATGAAAGTTTCAAGGTTTTACTATTAGGTGCTTGATACAGCCCGGAAAATTATGAACATGTGTCTATCTGAACAACTAATTTTTAGCAGAGCACACCAGTTTTACTAAGACTTAGCTACATATATTTCGCTGGGAAACGGAGCAAAATATTGTACAAACAGAGTTTGATAATATCCATATCCATATCCATTTTTTTGGGTTGCTTCGCACAATTTATGGATTGAAAGTGTTTCGCAGAGAGGACAAAAAATTTTATTTCGGTCATAATATCCATATCGTTAGTAGATACAGTATGTTTTGATGAGATTTTATCAAATTTGAACAACGATGGTCATAAGGCCAATTTAAGTTCTGAACAGAGAAACATTAGAAACTCTGTGCTCGTGTGACTTTACCTAAAGGAAAAGCGCCGTGATATTTTCTTGAATTATAAATTTGTCACTACAATGAATATATTTGGAATCAGTATCATGGGCATTGCTAAGAAGTGACCTGTGTATAAACGCCATCTTTGAGTTCTGTGATCAGAATTATAACAACTCTCTGCATAGTGGATTTTCGCTGTGTGCTTCTGTGTACATATCAATTGTTTAATACAAATGACGTAATTTTAAGTTACATTTTTGAGATCCTCGTCAACTATTATCAATATTATGTTTTTATTCATTTAAAAAAATCGTTTGCTTCTATTACGATTGACTCTACTTAGCAAAACATATTTCAGTTTGATCCTACGTTTATCATTACTTTCCTTTCACTGATGACACTGAGAAATTGCTCATGTTCATTTAAATTTAACTTGGACTACTGTTGTAATAAATCGTTCCTGGGTAGAGCACATGTTAACGATGTATTGACTCACTCTGCCCAAGATACCACCGATGCTTTAGCAACCTCTTACTTAATTGTCTTCAATCCTAAGCGTTGTACCCATATCAAGCTTTACCAAATTCACCTCATGTGGAATTATTAAGTGAAATGACTGTCAATGAATATATGGTTGGGCGGGAACTTTGTCAACTAATCGAAAGGAAGTCCCCTGGCGCCGACAAAATTACGGCCCTCGTCGAATTATTTTGACGGCACCTCTCACGCGTTATTCAATCTCAGCATATATAAAGGACAAATACCACTGCGTTGGAAAACCGGGATGATAACTTCTGTCTATAAATGTGGTAGCCGTTCAGACACAGCAAACTATAGACCAGTAAAGCTACACCCCTGATCTCTAAACTAATGGAACGCATTGTGACTGACCGCATATCAGAACGGTTTTTGTAAACAAAATATTTTGACCGCAGCACAACCTGGTTTTTGAAGAAATCTTTGCTGTTTATCTAACCATCTTACAACGTTCGAGGATTGGACCAAGGCATTAGACAAAGGCGAGGCTGTACATGCTTGCTACATCGACATTTCCAAAGCTTTCGATGAAGACAACCATTGAATTTTATTAAAAAAATCTCGAAACTTATATAATAAAGGGAATATTGCTGAATTGGGGGACTATCTTACTGATTGACACGTCCAAGTTTGCGTTGGCAGCACCTTTCTAGAAAAATACGTCACGATTGGGACTCGGTGCTTGGATCTCTTCTATTCTTGGTGTATATGAAAGATATAGTAGAGGATATTAGATGCAACTTGATACTATTTGCCAATGATATTAAAATATGGAAACGTGTCAGGTCTGTTAATGACTGTATGGCATAACTGTATCTATGCACCTCATTTCGTCGGTGCTAGTCAAATGAGTTATATTTAACCCTGCGAAATGTAAAATGCTGCAGCTTGGAAAATCTATGCACCACACGTATCAGCTTGGCACGCAAGATCTCGTCTGGACCACCGCAGAAAAAGTTCTGTGTATCTGGGTTTCGGTCAACCTTAATCATGGACAGCATTGCCGGATGGTGTACAATGAAGCTTGTCCTATCTTGAGTCTTCTTTTTGTGTTCGAACACGAACACATTCAAAGGCTTTAAGCATTCCGCATTCTTGATTGGATATTCGTCGTTATGTTTTCTCGGTAAGAATTTGTTTCACTTGGAACTATTTGCCTGAAGAAATCAAACGCTCAGAATCTGTTGAGGTTTTCGCTTCCAAAATCAATGAGTTAATGATGAACCATGCAGTATGTGACTGTCCCTATTGATTTTTGCGATATTTTATATTTTTTATATATTCCATATACCTTGTCATCCTATAGTTATTGTTAAGTTTACTGCTTGTGCTACCATAAAATTTTCTGAGTTGTGAGTTCTTGGTTCTGAAACAAGGACAAGACGATTATTAGTTGACCATGTCTAAGTTAAACACCAATTAACCGGAAAAATAGGTATTAGCTTAGATGTCGTAGCCCAGTGGGGTGAATATCTCGCGTAAGAACTAGTGTCATCTGTGAGAATTTTAATAAAATGATAACTGCGAGCTCCCATGGTAATATAATAGGACAAATGTTGTCGATTTTCTGAAATGCAACAGCTCCAGTGATATGCACGTACGAAAATGTGGACGCTGAATTGCTTGAGATTTATCCTTTGCAACTCAAACCCTGTAAACAGCTGTCTCGCATGAGAAGTGATTGGGCAAAAGATTTTTTTGAAAACACCAGTTAACTATTCCAATTGAAAAGTGATATCATATTATCATACTCATGCCAAACTAATTAAAGGTGCTGAATGACTGGACACAAGTATAGGATGAGTAGAGTGTTTAACAATTTCAATAATTTATAGCTTTCTATAGGCGGAGACGTTTTGTGCAAAAGCTCCCATTTGCAAAAACATGTTCTGATGCCACGCTTCTTATATCGCCCCTGACAAACAAGTATTGCTATTGACCTGTCTGTGTGGTCATTTGTGACCCGGTGAAACTGCATCTTCTAACAGGACAACCAGCGAAGTCATCTGAATGGCACCTCTAATCCACTTTGCTTCGTGCTGGTGGAGCTCGTACGTTAATGAAAGCGGTCCAATTAGAAGAGAGGAAACAATTACCTCTAACTTCCATTGCATTATGCTCAATTCATTCACGGAAAAGATATCAGGAGTCAACCTTGTGGGAAGATTCAGAGTTGGGATTCCGTAACGCTGTCCAAAGTTGTATTCAATTTTGTCCTGGAAAATCCGAGACGGGCATTGTTGGCCAAAATGTATCAGCATACTTTATCTCTTGGTTTTTCAATGGTGTCTTGGAGAAGAAGCAATTTTTGCTTGAACAACAGCTATTTCTCCGTATGCAACTTCCTTGGCGTAATCTCATCGCAAAAATGTAGAGGTCAGCATTCAGATTCCGTGGATAATAAAACGAGAAGCTTCAACAGACTACTAAGATAGACAGGGGAGATCAAGATAATTGATCACACCTCCTAATTGCTGTGTTCATCCCTAATTGTTTATTAATTGTTCAGGTCAGCGTATGCCGACACACTGCTTACGTAATCATGTGCGTATTAGGTGTGATGTTCGTTAATCCTAATCCGCTGCAAAACCGAACGCCAGATTGTTGAGATATCCGCCCCATCCACCTCGTTCACCGCATTCGCCCCAGCCTTTGTTATTTCAACAGCCTCTGCGTGAAGTCTTTCCCTATAAGATTGGACACCAACGTCTCTATCTTAGAGAGAAATCAGGATTGGTCAAGAGAATGCCATTTAAACCTCAACACTGTTCGTATCGACACCCTTGGTCTGACGAAGCTTCTGTGTTCAGAAGCGAAACGTTACCAAAAACTTACTATAACGGATTAATTGCAAACTCTATTTTCATGATTATGGACTCCCGATCGGTCTCGAATATTTTCAAATACTTCAACAGACTAGATAAAACCTCAAAATGTTCTGAAATGACTACTGTTTAGGACGAGAAACTGTCAGCGTTCGTGATTTTCAAAATTTTGCCAAATAATAAAAAGTTTATGACATCTGGGAGCAGCTAAAAATAATGTCCAGCAAACTGTTAGGCAATTAACAAATGACTATTGGGCAAAAATAACGGGCATGTATGAATGGAATGAAAACATCATAGAACAACAACATTTAAGTCACTCCCTGGTAACCTGATTGCCAACGAAACTCAGCAGATGGAAATATGAGTCGACAAATTCTCTTTTTCTAACCTAAGGACAAACTGGATATACCGCATGCACTTGAAAACGTTTAGCGCTTATTAACGATTGAACACTTTGTTACTCTCCCTACTCTTGGGGTAACTCAACTGAGCACTCGACGTCTTAACAAGCATAAAATTCCTCAATCGTTACCGAATTCCACATGTGCTCATCAAATACTATAGAACAGCTTTAATGCAGCCAGTACTTTGATTGCTTCATTGATTCACGCTATAGAAATGTGTTTTACAAGAGGTGTAAGACATCAATATCATCACGCGTTCTGAGAATAATGCTGATCAAGGCGCCTGCAACAAATTTAGAGCGCTCTCGCTCCTGAATGCTGTAACTAATTTGTTTGCTAACGTTTTGCAAATGCGTCTCCAAGAATTCGATGACAGTTTATGATCAAATGTAGACTCGAATCTTTCGGTAAGACAACTTCAAGTATAATTTCCTAAGAGCATATTTCATTATGCGCCGTTTTTTTCTGATCTGACAAGAACATTTGACTACCCTGAAAAGCTGCTCAATCACTTTCACCTCTGACGTGAAGAATTTAGTCTATAAAACGGATGTAGTTCGGATGCTTTTGACATTCGCCAAGGCGTCGAAAAAAGGGTGTGTTCTGGCTACCACGCTGCTTAGTATTCTTTTTTCCCTGCTGCTTAAGTACACTTCAATAACGACTACAATATGTATTTGCCGCGATGTGATATCAAGCATTTTAACATGAACCACTTCAGAGCACAAACCAAGTGACAGGATATGCTCACCACGTAGCTAACTTCTGTAAGCCCCGCAAATCACTAATGTACTGCGTTTCATAGACATGCAAAGTTTTGCGCTGACAATCAGCCTGAGGAAATGTAAAATTCTTTGGTCAAGTGATTGTATCACCTCCCAACAACAATTGTGAAAACAGTCAGATTGTACCAGTACATCATTCCACATAGCTTGTTCAAACGTTGCGGATAACGTTTTGCTAGGTAGAGAGATCGATAAGCTAATATGCGAAGCAGCTGCCCTTATGCTATGATTGAAAACTTTTGTCTGGGGAAACCTCAAATTGAGTGAGAAGACAGATATGCTGTTATACAGCGTGTGTGTACTCAATGCTTTACTGTAAAGCAGTGAAACTTAGACCATCAACAATAGACACGAAATAAAACTCAATGCATTCCATTCACGGAGAATCAGCCGTATACTAAATTAACCTTGAATGATCAAATTAATGAATGCTGATGTGCTTACCAAACCTCATATATAGACCACGTTCACCTTACTATGACATCGCGTTGACGCTAGCAGGGTACTGTTTAGGGAATAGAAAATATTCCTGGAGAATTTCTCTTATTTAGGCCTACCCAAGATGAATGCAGATAAAAAGCGCAGCTTGCTAGGCTATTTTACAAGTTATTTATTGGGGCGCGATGTATCATTCAGTATAGAAGACACTTTTAAAAGCAACAAAAAACCACATTACAAATTTCAGGTTAGATTTATGATTCTATTGATTTGTACCCGCAAGAAATACAAGTTATTATGCAATATGGACTAATGAAGGCGAAATCAATGCGCATTATGCTTCAACGTTTTTACGGTAAGCCGTATTCCTTACACACGAATTACTCATATAAAAAATTTTCAAAACGATGATTCACGCTTTTGCGTGCTATCGTATCATCAGACGATTTCCTGTTCGTTGTCAAAACATTTAAAGTCATCAGGCGATAGTCACCCACTCGGTCTAAATGCTGTCTTCAGACACCACGTCCCAAATCATCGGTTAATTCATACCTTTGTCGCTGTGGGGCTATTTGACAGGCCTTGGTGAGCAAATGATATCAAATATCAAGTATTGTAGCTCTCTTCTTTAATAGTATTTCCATAGTTCAGTGTTCATGATTAATTTAATGCCAATACTCTCAGCTTTTCAGTGCCCATGACCTGGCATACACTCAGATCTTCTAGTGGTTAGGATGGATATATATATGTATGAAATCGTAAGTCTTTTCCATGCGATGCCCGGTGCAGTTATAGATATAGCATAGAGAGTGAACATAGAAATGACTGAGACTCTAGCCAGTTGTCTCATGCTTCTCCTCACCAGTTGCAAAGCAATTTCGCAAGGTGTTAGGTTGCACATTTGGTGGATACGGTAAAATGTAAGCAAGCCTTAGTCATTATTATAAACGGATGGTGTCCTTGGAAATTTGCATATATGAATGAATTAAAATATTTGCTTACATAAAACTTGGCTCTAATGGACACTCTGACAAAGCTAAATCAACTCGATGAACTGGTCTCGTTGCACAAAGCCTAAATTCGACAAATGTCGTAAGCTTCGTTGCATTAAATTCTTTACTTCCTGTTCCGCCTAGATTATTGTGTTCGTTCTTGAATTTTGGGGACCACGTTTTCCAAGGTTCACATTAAATTTTAAAAGTTTAGTTTAAGCTATGACCTTGAAGACTGTACTGGCTTGATTTTTACGATGCCAATAAAAGGGTACCAGTCAACTGGGTCTTGATTCATCAGTGGTATGAATCATTATTTATGCATCGAATTTTCTTTCGCTCACATTGGGATGAGTTTAATAAATCCAAATTATTCAAAGAGAAATTTAGATAGACGTTATCAGTTTAACATTACTGGGGATGATTGCCGTAGCAGTTAAATTTGACAAATGAACATCTTAGACTATTCGACAGACGCCCACAGCCTATTATCTGTGCATTATTGTAGGAATCCAAAAAACTGATGTGAAAATAAACTACTGTATTAAAAACGGAACGTAAACATTTTATCAAGATGCGGTACGATCACTGCGTTCATTCATTTAAGCCCACACTCATGTAGATAGTTTTTACACACATTACCATGAACAATAATGCTCATTTGCTTGCATCTTCATCAAACACACAAATCACGACCGGTTTCGTACTGTTTACACTCATGAGGTATGGAGAGTAGGATCAGGATCCGCATGCCATTGAAACAGTGGAAAAAATTAATAAGGTTTCGTTTGTATTCACTGTTGGCTAATGTTGGTACGACCAAGCTGATAATTTACATCAGCAAAAATTCATATATCTGCAACCTATGATCATGAAAGCAAAAGTTCATTTACAAGCATGTCCAAATTACGCACACCGTACGAACGTTGCGTGCTGTTTTTCACGCTCCAGTTAGGGACAGTATGATCATTATCGGAATGCGCTTGAAACAGCGGAAGAATGCACATTTGCATGCATTTTGTTCACACACACACACCACGACTGGATTCGTGCAGTTGGCCCTAATGATATAAAGCCTATAGGATCATGTGTTCAAACACGTTGCTCGTACCAACCTTAACCATCAGTAGCATACAGAAGCAAACTTTGTTTACCGATATTCCACTGTTTTAAACACATGCGAATCGTGATTTACTGCCGCAAGTTTATGAGTTCAGAAAGCATGAAAAATGGTTGTATCCTCTTTGATGGAGTTGCACGCAAATGAGCATTTTTATGGTCATAGGTTTAAACCTTATCTACATGTGTGTGAACTCATGTTAATGAACGGGTTGGTCATACCTATCTTAACAAAAATTGCCGTGCAAGCGTAACTTGTTTACCATTGGTCCAGTGTTTCAAACGCATGCGGATTCTGATCCTAACTTCCTTAAGTGATTAGTGCAAACCGTAGTGCTTGGTGGGTTATGTGAGCATCAGATAAACACATTTTTACATTCTTTTTTTATGATGACATCTATAAAACCAATTGTACTGGATATGTATATAAATTTTAACAATAAATCATGTTCAGTTCATAGATGTTTTAACTTTTTAAAACTGCAAAATTTACAAATGTATACTTAAAGAAATTTTATTTGATTCGAGAATTACATATATATATATATATATATATATATATATATATATATTCTATATATTATATTATATATATAATCGAAAACTGCCAGCGCAGTCGGTGAAAACAGCCGAGACAAAAGCGAAATGGTATAATCATCGTATCTACAACGATGTTAGCAGAATAGAATCATACAAAAGACTTGTGGCAACCCTCCAGACTAATTCTCGCAATTCCCGGAAGGCTGCCGAAAACGCATCCAAAGTTTCTTAAAACAAAGGATTCCAAGGACCAATTGAAAACTGAAAACGCGCAATACGAAAAGCCTCCAGTTGAAGTCCGAATTGTGGAATGTGTTATCTGGAATTGGATTTCTGCAAAATTTGTGGAAAACACGCCGAGATTTTGGCCGCACAGACCAAGCACATGAAAGAAAGACAAGTACGTAAGTTCAGCACTTTATTAACTTCAAAAGATAAATGTACCTCTGCTAGTTCTTTTGATGACAGGCTCGACAATATTCTAAAGTATTTAATTTATCAGATAGGCCGCTATCGCAAACCGAACAAAGATTGTTGGAAAGGGCTTAAACCTCTCGTTAAGTACAAATTTCGTAAAAGCTGAGGAATTTATTCCTTGCGTAGAATCCGCCCTCAATCAGCTACCTGAAAATCAGGCAGATGCACTGCGAAACGGTATATCTAGTATTGTCAAAAAACAACAACCAGAAAGAATGAACCTTACGCGAGATGAACAACAAGCACTTCTTAAATTGCGTAAAGAAGAGGAAATAGTGATCACTAAGGCAGATAAAGGTAAGGCAACTGTGATTTTTTCTAAAAGTGATTATAGAGATAAGGCAGAGTCACACCTTGCTGGAGGTCCGTATCAGGTTATTGACAACCTTAGAGCTACGACCATTATGAATAACCGTAAGAGGGTTGTTTCAAGATACCTGCGAGGAATTAAGGAAAACCTTGGTCAAAGATTATGGTTCATGCTCTACCCTAAATCTGCTCAGACATCCAGGTTCTATGGACTTCCGAAGATACATAAGGTAGGCATCCCCTTAAGGCCCATTGTAGACGACATTGGATCCCCAACACACGAATTGGCTAAGCACCTTGCTCAGCTTTTGAAACCATTAGTTGGTAACACGAATTCTTTTATTAAGAACTCGTTTGATTTTGTTCGTCGCTCAAGTACCGTAACAACTGAGGAGGATGAGATGATGGTTAGTTTTGACGTAAGCTCCTTGTTCACGAATGTTGACACTACAAGCGCTTTAGAATTAGTGAGGAAATCACTCAACTCCGATATGACCCTGAAGGATCGTACCAACTTGAGTGTACAATAAATCATCAACGGTGTAGCAATTTGTCTAAATATGAACCACTTCTTATTTAATGGACAGCTATACAAGCAAAACGATGGTTCAGCGATGGGCTCACCCATTTCTCCAGTGCTAGCGAACATATACATGGAGCACTTCTAAGAGATAGCTTTGAAAAACGAAGCGTTAAAACGAAAGATATGGTAGCGCTATGTCGACGATACATTCGTCGTCATAAAGCGAAACGGACTAGAAGCATTTCATTGTTATCTCAATAATTTCAATCCAAAAATCCAGGTCACAAAAGAAACCGAGTCTACGGAAGGGACACTTCCGTTCTTGGACTGTCTCGCGCAAAAAGACAACGGCAAGATAAGAACAACGGTATATCGTAAGCCTATCGACACGGATGCCATTTTGAGATTCACATCTGCGCACCCTAAAAGGGTATTTCAGTCCATAGCAAAATCGCTATTCTACAAGGTTGACCGCCTCTGCAGCGATGATGCAGATAAGAGACGAGCTCATGAAGAAGTCGGTCGCCGACTTGCAAATCATGGTTACCCCAAGAGCTTAATTAAGCGCCAATTGAACCGAGTTAAACATTCGCAACCGAAGACGGAAAAGGTTTGGCGAGCTACGGTATCTCTACCGTATGTCAAAAGCGCCTCCGAAGGAATAAGTCGACTCTTGAATAGCGCAGGTATTAGAGTAACATATAAGGCAGGTAGAACTCTCCGCTCCGTATTAATGCATCTCAAAGATAAGACTCCTTTAGATTGTGTGACGAACTGCATCTACCAAATCAACTGCAAGGGTTGCGCGGGTGTTTACATTGAGCAAACGTCTAGAGAACTCTGCACTAGGTTAAACAAACACAGGAAACGAGTGGGAAAGCGACCCCGCAATCCCAGTGAATATCAATCACTGATTCGGGATTCGGCCCTAGCTGAACACGTGCTAGACACTGGACACAGCGTAGATCTTGATAACGTGAAAGAGATAAGACGGGGTGTGAAATCTTATAGGGAAAGACTTCACACCGAGGCTGTTGAAATAACAAAGGCTGGGGCGAATGCGGTGAACAAGGTGGATGGGGCGGATATCTCAACAATCTGGCGTTCGGTTTTGCAGCGGATAAGGATTAACGAACATCACACCTAATACACACATGGTTACGTAAGCAGTGTCGGCAGACGCTGACCTGTGCAATTAATAAATAATTAGGGATGAACACAGCAATTAGGAGGTGTTGATCAATTATCTTGATCTCCCCTGTCTAGCTTAGAGAAATCAGGATTGGTCAAGAGAATGCCATTTAAACCTCAACACTGTTCGTATCGACACCCTTGGTCTGACGAAGCTTCTGTGTTCAAAAGCGAAACGTTACCAAAAACTTACTATAACCGATTCATTGCAAACTATATTTTCATGATTATGGACTCCTGATCGGTCTCGAATAATTTCGAATACTTAACGTGAGAAATATGTTTTGACAACTAAATAATAAATTCATATGCCCGTGGGTTTAGATAAGCAGACCGAAAAAGAGCAAACATGTCAAACAAAATTTCCGTATTTGCATGCATTTGCTTGTTTCGACCCCTCTGGTGGGGGTAGTGTGATCAGGATCGGCATTGTTTAAATTATTTAAAAAAAGCCAAGTTTAATTACCCTCACCGTACTTCATCCATTGTGTAATAGTGATTATAATTGGCAGCTTTATCAAGCTGTTTAATAGATAAAAGAACTCGGTATTTGATACATTTGAGCAATTACGAGCATCAGGGTACTACATATCCTGTTATTTTGCATATATGCAATTACAATCTGTTCGAGACCACGGGATAACCCTATTTACAATTGTGTGCAAGTGTTTAATCAGGCCATTATACAACCGATATTTTTTTGAAGATCAAATTCGGATATTTGTATGTCATTACTACATTTCTTTCTTGGATTTGATAGGCTACATAAGTTGTGCATAAATTCGAAAAAAACAGTGTGAAACAACTTATAAAAAGAATGCAAGCCTTCCTAAAATAATTTTGTTATTTTTTCTAGTTAACAAAGAAAACAAACCGTTTTTTCAACCGGGAAATGTATGCTCAGTAACACGCATATAAATGAGCAAGGCAAAAAAGCACTTCAACTATGATTGTCTAAAGAAAGCGATTGTTAAATGTAACATTTCCTCATTCCATATTTGTCTTTCATTGGCAGACGGATGAGGACCATCTTGATGCGCGCACTCGAAACTAATTTTGCTTTAAATAGCATCGGTGTGTTCCAACCGGGTGATAAATCGGAGAACAGAAACGTGACCTCGAAATCCACTTCAACCTGAACCATCCCAACTTGCTCAGCAATCGGCAACACAGGAAACGACGTCGTTCATTAGTTGGAACATTCCGATTACATGTTAGAGAAAGTTTCTGAGATGAAACAATATTTATACATGTTGATTCCAATCGTATAAATGATACATGGCAAGCGATAAAAACGGAAAGATATATTCTGATTGATCGTAATCGATATGACGTTGTGTTCGACATAAACATCTCAAAAATATTGCTTTAAATTGAGTCGCAATTTTGGAAGAATTGGGAGCACAAGTTGTGAATAAAATCTGAGACAAATCAGTTTGTGCTTGTTAGTCACTGATTCATATCATACGAACCCGGATGGTACTGCTGTACATGATGAGTGCATACGGCACGAAACCGGTCGTGATGTATGTGTTATAAAATGCCTGACTTCGTCAAAAGCCCCTGATCGCTCGACTCTTGCCAATCACTGAGATCGATGCATCAGAGATTGTTCCTTCCGTTCGGAGAGTTCTGTTATTCAAATTCTGCAAAGCATAAAATCATCATACGCTGGTAATGTATATCGAACGATGGGGAATAATAACAACAACATTCGCCTATCACGCGCTGTTGATTTTATATATTTTCTTGTAATAATTTTTCACGAAAAATTAAGCACGGTAAAATTCTCAAACTCACCGGTTGTGCAATATATTCCATATTTCTTGCCGATAATGCTTGAACGATCGGTTTTATTTTATTGTCAATGCACAAATGACTGGCGTAAAGAAATTCTGGGGATGATTAAATCAAATGCATCATTTTTTATATCCATCATTCGGGTATTCTAATTAACTATTATTTATTCGTGATGATAATTGTAATGTCATTTGACGCATTGAATTCAAACTAATTTATTTTATATAATTTGTATTCACAAGATTTTAGGCTATTTTCTCTCTACTGAGTCTATCTGATATCTTGTAAACGTTTTGAGATTTGATTCAAATACTAAAAATTGGAGAATGGTGCGAAGACAAATATGTTAGCTTCAATTCTATTATATCACGCTAACATTCCTTTTTTTACTTGAGGCTTTCCGTTTATCTCGTTGGGACAGTAAAGGCGGTCCAAAATTGATAAATTATGAATCTAAATGGAGCAACACATTACTTTGATTGTTGTGCGTTGTGTGTTTGCTGAGCTGGCATTGTAGCAATAGGACGTTTCGTCATCAAGTTAAATACCATCGTCAGCTGAGCTTCTCGCGAACACAACGAACAACATCCAATCCCTGAGTTACAAGTATTCGCTTCAATATCGAGCAAGATTGGTATCTGTGAAACTTGAAGCATTGATTTCATTGTTTATAGAAAGAATATATGTTGAAACTCACAATAATGTCCTGATTTTTCATTATCTACGATTATTAAAAAATAATTGGGAATATAGAAACAGAAAATGAATCAAAATTCTAATTTGCATGCATTTCCACCACACACCCCAGGACCGCTATTGTGCAGTTCAAGGATTCAAGGATTCTTGCACTCATCAGGTAGGACAGTAAGATCCACGTTCTTCCATAATTCGTTTCACGCGAAAATTGTTCGTAAATTTTGGAGAATTGAAAATGCGCTTTAACTCGAGTGTTTCAAACTCGAGAACAAATTGTAGGCTACGTATATCAGGCATGTATTTGTAACGATGTATCTTCAGATCTTTCAAACCCGTAAAATTCATCTGTGAAATAATAATAGTCACAATATGAATACGGTTATTTTTTGGGGAATCTTGTGGCTTTTAATGCTTTAACAATGTTTCGGTGGAAAACCAAATGAAGTGAAAACCTTTCCAGTCACTACTAATATAAACAATTTGTGCAGGCGAGCCACTGGTGGATAAGGCTGGCATTTTAAACCAGTTCAATCTCATGTGTCTATTCATATGTGGCTGTGTAAACTCATTTTCTAGAAGAACGTTTCTCATTTACATACTTATTCGTCGCATGCACAACACAATCTGTTTTGTCCTGTTCGCACTCATCAGATAAGCACAGTACGAGCACGATCCACATGCTGTTAAAACAAATGAAGATTTATAGGCAAGTTGCACGTGGCGTGTGAGGATACTAATGCATTCAATTTAAGATATTGTTTAACACTATCTACATGATTGTGAGCATACTAGATAAAACAGCTTGATCGATTAGCAGTGGTTTGTTCAAAATTTTATAAATTTTTCAATGTATAGTATCCCCGATCGTGCTGTCCTTGCCTGATGAGACCAAACAACACGAAACACAGCACAGAATTGTGTAATGGAAATGCATGTAAATGTGGATTTTTCACTACTATTGTTGTTCGAAGGGTTGATCAGTCACTCTAAAAACAAGGACGTGAATGTATATATATTCAGCAACCGGAAGCGTTAACCAACATTTGTTATTTAATAGTTGGTGATATTCGAAAAATAATTTAACCAATAGAAACATCACAAAATCAAAATCTGTGATGATATTTACAATGTGGTGTAGTCACGGAAAAACTAGAACTTACGGCTCGGACACGTTGTTCAAAGGTTTGCTTTGTTTTCCCAAAATTCATGGCCAACTGCAGTTCATCGTCATGCGGGATAGTGGCATACATTAAACATTTAAACATTATTCATAGATTTAT
>JACCGJ010023341.1:0-13917 GCA_013407085.1 Atriophallophorus winterbourni
AGATTTTTCCTCCCGAAGCGGACTGTTTAGTCATTCGAAAATCTGCAGAACATGAAACTTCATGTGATCTTGATATACAACAACAAAAACAATAGGCAAATTGAGTAATTGTTTTTACTGGCCTTTTTGATTGATTTCGGAATCGCATGACGGTGTCATGCTTTGCAGCCTTTCAAATGACTGAAAAGTCCGACAGCATGGGTGGAACAATCTCTTCGTATCACTCACAGAGATAGTCAGTATTCAGCGGCTTTTGCACGCTATCGATGTACCTGCGTCCTCAATCCTGGAGCAGATATCTCGAATGCTTATTATTATTTTGTGTTTCGGAGCGGGCGAATTAAGTTTCGGTCGTTTGGTCAGCAAAATAGATCATATAATCAACGTAAATTCCTGTCTGTCTATGCTGGTTTTCGTAAGATAGATGGGATTGCAGTTTCGCAGGTAGGCGGGGTAACCATTGTTCAATTACATGCGTTTGTGAAGGGATTGATTCATTGAATGCCCTGAGAAATTCTCCTTTGTTCTACGGGAGGCATTGATCCAACTTTAATTCATGTCATTCGCGATCAGCGTATATGGGTACAAGAGACTTGTGGTCGTGTTTTCATATGGTCAATCGATGCTAGACTAGTCTGGTAACCAGCCTTCTTCCTATAATGCATTTCTTAATTTGAGTACGGTAAATTGTAGATGACATTCGCCTTTTCTTCTCTCAGTATGGGATTCTTTAGTTTCAACTCTGGCGTGCAAAGCGTTCTTGCCACGATTTCCGACTGGTGAGGTGACTCTTTTTTCTTTCTGTCGCTTGATGACAATCTTGAGGTATTCATTCTTTACAAGCAAGTTGCATCTCAAGTGTGTCAGCAGGAGTTTCCCCTCCGGTCGTATTTTTCTGGCGATTTCGTGTCAACTGTTTCCCAGTCGTTGCGCTCGTTGGACCAACCTTATAAAACTGCGTACCAATTAACAGCTGGTTTTGTTCTTCATTTGCTCTTGTTTACAAACAAGTTATCACTTGAAACATACGATTCCTCTGTAAGTTGAATTGTTGTGGATTTGTGATTGCCTTCATCGGACATTTCAGTATGCCCCCAGCTCTTGCATTGCACCGGGTGGCGATGTTCTCTATCATATCCCATAGGTCTCTTTGCTACGCAAGTACCTCTATGGATTCTTCTTCACGAAGGCAATGCATGTGTTGTTACCTTGATCATAAGAGACACGATAACGAACAAAAATTTAGAAGCAACATTTGAGCCGTTCGGCACTTGTAGGCAAAATTTTAGCTTAACGTTTTTAACCTCAAATTGAGACGATCACGAAATTAGAGTTGATGCGATGAGTTTTTCCTCGAATACAAGTAATTTCGTGATAGAAAAGTGGCTGGAATCCAATGCATGGTTGCGGGCACTTAAATCAATCTGTTACAAAAGAAACATATTCATATTTCAGGTATATCGCGAGCATTCGTTATTTGTTGATTTACCTTTCAACATCAATGCTCTTCAACCATTTCTCATCTACATATTCTCTTGATCTTATCAAGATTCAAGATTTATGATGAAAATAGCAAATAACTTTACTGTACCATAGAAAATTTTTTGAATATTACTTTCGAATTTCTATTTAACTACCAATTAGTGAGGCTTTTCAAATTGCCCATGGCTATTTCGTTGCAATATTGTGGAGTCAAATTATGCGTACCACCACTACCATATTGGATCGATAAGATTATCGATTGGTTCATATTTTTGAATTAATGGTCGAGCATCAATCAATTAAGCTGCATTCACTTTTCACGGAATATTTAATCGAGGCGCGCCACTTCTCATTAGCATGTTCAGCTAGCATTGACAAAACCTTACGTAAACGACCTTGATTCGTTTTAGGTGTGAAACTTGCTTACAATCATTTTAAATCATATTATGCGGTAAAACAAAATTAGTACACATGTAAACATTCTAGCTGCCTTCTTTACGGTCGCTAGAGCTACACGGATAGCCAAGAGTGCACATTGAAATCAATGGAGATCCAATATTCAAGATTTATGGTTGAAAAAGTAATTAAATTTACAATAGCAATAGAGTGGAACTATAGGTACAAATGTATATGTGTACAATAAAATCAAAATTAATGGGACGATGATAGTTTATTAATAGTTGGGGCAAAATTTGGATTAGCTCTCATATAATCGTCAAGTTTTGATTTGAATATAGATAAACTGTTTGAGGTTACCAAATCGGTAGGTAGAAAATTCGAAACAAAGCACACCTGCGGCAGTTCCGTTTCGAATGTGGTATTTCCAACTTGCAACCACGACTACGGCTGTTGCTGGAAGTTCGAAGGTGGATTAATATCTCCAGGGGGTGGGAAAGAGTAGTGAGTATTTTGTATGCGAGGATGAGATCACCTCGCATTCTCCTTTGTGCAAGTGTCCTCAGCTCCGGTCGTCTGTGTTGACCAGCGAATGGCATATTTTCGAGTCCAATGACAAACTTAGAAGCTCTCCGGTATATGCGATCCAGAAGTAAGATGTCTTTTTGGAGCCATGGTGTCCAGGCTTGTGCGGCATAGTGTAGAACCGGGTGTATATATGTGTTCATCATGAGAGGAAAACTCCCCGGGGAGAAAACGTCCAAATATCCGCCGTATCATTATCAGACAATGAGGCATGCAACCACGTTTCTGTTATTGCAACTATTTTTGGCTCCGTTTCATTACAAATCTCGGACAATTCGATTAGTTTGCTGAAAAGGCGATTATTGAAATAGGAAATAGGAATTAACGTGACCTTCACAAACACTATAACATTACAAAGACATGCATTCGCAATGAGTGCTAATCACTATCATCCGTATGATGTGCACAAGACCATCCTCCCGGACACCACACGAGCAAAAAGCGCTGAAAAGTCTAACGACGACAATTACGAACCCGTAATATTTCAGGTTTGGGAATGATATTGCTTGAGAATGGTTTAAGCGACAACATTTTCAAAGGCATGAGGATATGGAAAACGTTTGCCGCTATTGAACGATATGCAATTCGTCAATGTCTGTGAAACGAGCCCTGAATGACGAGGGGTTGAAGTTTACTTGTTGGCGCGAAATCGATTGACAAGTTAGATGGAAGTGACAATCGCGACAGACACGTTTCAGACCAGTTGTGTGTTCGCTGACATGGCATTTTAGCAGTAGGACGTCTCGTCATCAAGCTAGATGACATCGTTAGCTGAACTTCGTAATCGTCGTGTTTTCTGATTTTTATACGCCGACCGTTCTGTTTCTTTCCTCGCCATTGGTTGTTCTCAACGTCATACGGCTCAATGTTCGGTTCCTCATTGGCACATCCATGTCGTCCAATTGAACGGGTTGATTAAATGACCGCCTTGTGGAGTGCCATGCCTCGAGGAATTCCCTTAAGTGGCGCGTGCGTCCCCTTGCAATGACTCGATAAATGATTCGTTTGAAGAAATTTAATCGCCGTTTCCTTACTTCCGTACTGTTCTGGTGACACCGCGCTAAATTGATTGGCCACCGGTTGTGAGCTGCACACTGGAGTTTTACTGCCATTGCTATTTTCCTTTCTTTTATCTTTCTAGGCATGGGTAATCTGACAATATTTCAGCCTACTTGCAGTCTATGACTGTGTGGCACTTTGCCTGGATCAGACTTGTGCTTTTATACATACATACTTCACTTCATCAATGAACCATGAAACTAACGCCTGTTCACTGGCCGCTCTTCATTGTGTTAGCGATCGATACACCTCTTGTGGCAGAGAATATGACTGAAAAGCACGGCGTTCTCTAAAATATTTGTCACACATATTCAACCATTGTCGATGCCACAATTGTAATATAATACCGCATAACACGACTTGCCATTTCTGTTACAAACATGATTTCCTGCAGCATTTCACTTATCCGTGAAAGATTTTGGTATTCAAGTATTGTGAAACGGTTTAGAGTTGAACTCCATCAACCAGTGGTTTTGTTTACTGACAGTTTGGTTCTCTGTGCTGTAAAGTGTAAATCATTCACTTGAGTCTTGAGTCATTGACCTCAATCTCGGGTTTTGTTGTTAGGGTAGTACCTCACGTTGCGCAAAGTCGTCTACTGAGCATTTTGCAAAACTAATCTCGAGAATGGTAACTTCTCGAATACCAATAATGATATAAGGCGCTTATCTAATACCGTAAAGTAAGCGTGACGTGTTTCTTTAAATACTGAAATCGTTCTTCTAATTGTATCAAAGTTAGCCAAATGATATGTAGGGTTCTTACAAAGAACCACGATGTTCAAATAGTGATATGTAGTGATGTAGTGGTGTGTAAGCGATGGGGATGTGAGCACCAAACTACATTGGTCTTTTATAAGCTCCTCGAGAGCTTGGCCAGGAATCACTTTGTGTTTCTGTTTCGGTGTTTCAAGTATACACTTGTGTACCATTTAGCCACTGTTTCAAGTCTCACTGAACCTAATCTTACTGTCTCCACTTGATGACGGCAAACAGCCAGAAACCGGTAGTGGAGTATAATTGCGGTAATGTGGGCAACACATTACTTTGGTCATCCATAAGCGCCTCGAGTGCTTGACCACGAATCACTTTGTGATTCTGTGTTTGAACATCGTGGTTCGTTGTACGAACCCTATGCAACCGTGGCATTCAAGTATAACCTTGTTTACCATTCATCCACTGTGTCAAGGCTCACTGAATCTGATTTTACTGTCTCCACCTGATGACGACAAACAGCCAGAAACCGTTCGCGATGTGTAAGGGATGGGGATGTGAGCACCACGATACATTAGCCAAATGATCTTCAACTAACTGAACTCACACAGGAATTCGCCTCAAAAGTATTCACTTCAAGTGTGCTTTCTTGAGCGACCTTGAGAATTAGAATTTGCCGCCACTGATTGATGACAGAAGTGTAGTATCTATTTAAGATTCGGAGTTAGAGATTATCAACGTCATTTACATAAGGATAGTATTACATTGGCATTGACCCGGTGAGTTGGGAAGAACTTGCTCTTGACCGCTCACATTGGAGGCATTGTGTAAAGCGTCGTCTGCAAGCTGGGGAGGAGTAGATACAGCTCTGGGCTCCTGAACGCGGATCACGCCGCCGGCGTGCAACCGACGCTATACGCTCGAGTTCTGACCATCATTGCAAGCGCTGCGGGAGAGATTGTTTCTCCCGAATCTGATTGTGTAGTCATTCAAAAAGCTGTGGAACATGAAAAATTTATGCAATGGTGATCCATGGTCGACATTGACCGAAGGAGTCCAACAACAAGTATTACATACTGATTAGTGTAAATAACTGCGACTCTTCAGTTTATCAACATGAAGTATATTCCTAAGCTTATTCCCAAATAAGGATTTACATTCACAGATATTCACATTTTCATAAATTTTCGTGCTTTTTAATAAAAAAGATCCTGATTATGATATCATAACCCCCACAGAAATTGTCAGTTTGAAAATAGTTGTATACTCCACGAACTGTTTTTTTTCCCTGGCAGTCATTTGCGAGACTGACCAACACATTTTTGTTCTTGTAAATCTCGTAGATTCTGCGCATAACCAACGATGAGAGCATGTCCTTGAATGATGTGTTTGCGAAAATTACAAATTCTTTCTATACAAACGCCCACAACATGTGTTGTCAATTTTTGATGACAGCAAACATTGAGCCTATTATTTTTTTCACACTTGGTTCATGTGATTCAATTGTGTCAAACTTAGTGCAAAAAAGAAACAAACAATTTTTCGTAATCTCGCCACAATCGTTATCACGATAGTATTGATCTCAAACGCGTTTCCGTGTTCTGTTTACCCATTCGAATTAGGCTGTTTCGCTTTCAAAGTAATTCAGAGTTTTAATTTTCTAAAAAGCAAATCATTTACACTAACCACCGATTACCACTATCGGGAATGTATAAAAATAACAAAGTTGTTTTGTCAGTATGCAAAGTCAGCTTACTTACTGCACTGCGATGTTGGATTTGGTTAACATATACTTGTCAAGTTCAGAATTGAACATGTTTAGGCTTGATGAACAAATGATATGTGGGGGCAGAGAGTTCCATATAAAACAAACTCGGATAGTAAAGAAGAACTTTCAACCATTTGATCTAGAGTGGCGAATAATTAACTTGTAGCCATAAGATCTGTTACCACGTGCCTCTTGCTGATGAAACAGGTGTTCAAGTGGGTGCTCCATTGTATGCAGAATGTTGAACAGCAGGATAAGTTCACTCTTGACATGACGGTACTAAAAGTTAAATAGGTTCTGGGTTGCAATCCTCTCCTCGTATATACTCCGGTCACCATTTTTGTCTTGCGGTGGTATACGCATTCCAGCAAGGTCACATCCTTTTGTAACTATGGCGACTATGCTTGAACAGCGTATTCCATTGTTGGCCTGATATAGGTGTTAATTGTCCGTGGAAGTACCTGCTTTGTGAATCTAACGAAGATCCTTCTGAGCAGTGTCAAGGTGTGACAATGTCAAGTTTAATAAATCCTAATATATTCAGATTCCGTCACAACAACTCCGTGTTTAATTCGACATGATTTCCTGCTATCGATACATCACTGGACTAAGCCCCCACCACACTCACTTCCTGATAACTTATTCCAAGTTCAAACTTCAACAAACTTCAGAGGTCATGGTTGTATGTTGGACATATCACACTCTAAACGGAACTGCCGCAGATATTTTTATTCGGTACTTGTTTGTTTTCTTTGGAATTCCCTACCTGCCAATGTATTGTGGTGCTCACATGCCCATCCCTTACACATCACTACCGGTTTCTGGATGTTTATCGTCATCAGGTGGAGACAGTAAAATCATGTTCAGTGAGACTTACCTGCTAATTCGGTGAACTCAAACAATTTAGCTTTTTTCAAATCAAAACTTGACGAGTATACGAAAACTATCCCTGATTCCGCCCAAATATTTGTAATCTATCCCAGTCATTGAGTCCGTTTAATTTTATTTATGCTTATATATACATTTGCAACCACAAATCTTGAATCTTAAGCCACCAATCAGCTGACTCAAGGTCGCGTGATTGGATTTGGATTTGAATATGAAAAAATCGATTAAATTTAACGAATGGAATTCGGCTAACGCATTCCGCCATATTGAAATGCAACACACCGCATTTGGGTATCGATTCGATGTCGGTTGATCTGTTTGTTTTCAACAAATAGTTCATCATTAATACATAAAGAATCCTCAGTCGAATTCACTTGCTATACTGAAGACAATACGCTGCAATAAACTAGTGATTAGATAAAGTATGCTTAGTCTTCGTATTTCGTTGAATTTATGTAGACTCGCTTTGTTATAAGGATTAATCTGGCGGGTCACTTAAAAGAAAATATTCAAAATTCAAAATTTATTGTTGAAAAAGCAATTAACTTTACTTTAACCACAGTGGCACAGATGTATACATAAGCATAAACAAAATTAAAAGGACTCTGTGACTTGGATAGATTATTAATATTTGAGGCCAAAATAAGGGTTAGCTCGCATATAGTCGTCAAGTTTTGATTTGAAAACAGCTAAACTGTTACAATTTACCGAATTGGCAGGTAGGGAATTCCTAGTACTGAATAAAAATACCAGTGGAAGTTCCGTTTGGAATGCGGTATTTCCCATGGACAACCATAACCTCAGATGTTGCTAGAAGTTTGAATTTGGAATAAATTATCTAGAGGGTGGGAAACAGTAATAATGTTTTATATACTTTGTGTAAGTGTCCTCAGATCCAGTCGTCTGAGTCGCTCAACATATGTGCTATTTTCAAAACCATTGACAAGATTAGAAGCTCGGTGGTATGAGCAGTCTAGAATCAAAATATCTTTCCAGAGCCATGGTTTCCAGAATTGGGCAGCATTGTCTTAATGTGGAACCCCATTTGGAAATGAACGGTAGAATATTACTAAAGACTGGTTTATTAGTTTTGCTTCATTCTATCGTCAAAGGAACCTACCAGTTGGACGGTGTAACATATTATGTCATCGCTCATCAATACAGATCCATATCTCATATATTATGGTGAATCTTTGTGTACTTTGTGATCAGTGAATTAATCTCGTGTAAATTTCATAAATGTGCTTGATTTACTCAAAAATCAATTTCTCCGCAGAAAAATCAATATCTAAACCACACAATTACACTAGATTTGTTTTTGAGGCTGGTTGAGCATTCAGGGTTTATGTGTTTCATAGCAGTGTTCAGAAATCGTTAAATATCGATTGCAGATTTATCCTGTATAAAACACATAGTTTTTGCATGCTTTTTCCATCAAACATGGCATAATTAAAATGTTGTGTGGCGTTTATCATCAGCTATATAATATAGGGAATAAATTCATTGACAACGAATGAAACATATGACTCTTGGTCAGCAAATCAATACCAACTGACTAGTCGTGGGAGAGATATGATGGCTGTATAACGTGAAAGTGATTCAGATATACAGTTTTTTTGGTGAAAGATTTTAACTTCTTGTTCGTTGTTACCTTGGATCTAATAAAAACAATTACAAGTGCATAAAAGTGAAAAATCTATGAAACGGTTTAAATATATGTTGCTGTATATTGGGTATCGAATCTATTCTTGCTACTGCAGTGACACTCAAGTAAGTAATAGACGTTTTGAGGCGTTATATATATCAACAATCTGGCTTTCGGTTCTGCAGCGGATTAGGATTAACGTACATGACGCCTAATGTACACATGGGTTACGTAAGCAGTGTGTCCGCGGACGCTGTTCGCACCTGCACACAAAATAAACAATTTGGGGATTAACTCAGCATTTAGGGGGTGTGATCAATTGTCTTAATCACGCCTGTCCATCTAAAGAGAACTCAGGATTGGTCCAAAAAATGTCATTTAAACCATAACCCTGTTCGTACCGACACCCTTGATGTGACGAAGCTTCTGTGTTCAGAAACGAAACGTTACCAAACAATATGCTGTAACCGAATAATCGCAAACTTTTTTTTCACGAATCTGGAATCCCGATCGGTCTCGAATATTTTCAAATAAAATATAACTTTAATGCTCATTTGCTTGCATTTCGATCACACACACCCCATGACAGGTTTTGAGGTGTTTGCACTCATCAGGTAGGGGCAGTAAGATCAGGATCCGCATGCGCTTGAAACAGTGGAAGAATGGTAAACAAGTTGTGCTTGTATGCCACTGTTGGGTAAGGTTGATACGACCAACCTGTTCAATCACATGAACCCATACTCATGTAGACTGGGTTTGAACCCATAACCATGAACACAAAAGCTTATTTGCATGCGTTTCCATAACGTAATGACCCCACGACCGGTTTCGTGCTGTTTGCACCCAGGACCCACATGCGCGTGCTATAATCTGCCGAATAGTGTTTATCGCTCCAGATCTGCAAGAGGGCTTTTTACTACGGAACCGCTATGTACAGTCACGTGATATCTTGTTGAGTGTCAGTGGCATGGCCGATCTCGACAAAATGAGGTCAACGTAACATGTATGATTTATTATCATGCTACCTGGAAGTGGATGAGTTTCACATTTTTAAATTTTACAGTCTGCAATGTTCGCACCCAAACCATATCAATGCGATCCTTGGTTTTGCATCTACTTCCATTAAAAAATGAACAATAAAGATCATATCACAAATCACCCTTCGGCATTCCACATTCTGCTGGCTAATACGAAGGAATTCAACACGAATTAGATCAATATTAAAGAAGTATATTGAAATCGATATCAAAATCTTTTTTTAAGTTGGCTATATCTTGAAGAGGATCGGTATAGGAAATAAAAAAACACCCTAAACACCGGCACACTCAATGTGTATCTACCAAATTATATGCTCAAATAGAAAGGTCTCACAACACGAAAACTGACAAACCAAATGTCAGCAATACACATAAATAGATTAAAGAAAAATTGCTGCAGAAATGTGCAAAGCAACTAAGTTAATCTTCAGTCTACTTTCTAATATATGTATACCTTCTCTTGCCTGGAGCAGCTTGAGAAACGCGCAAGATATCAAACGATCCAAACAGAACCTTTGCGTCTTGAATAATTCATGATTTTTTATCTTGGCAAAACGAATCAAGTGACGCACGTTTTGTGTGATATTTGGAATTAAAAACATTAGTGTTTGATTTCGTTCGAGTGGATTACTGAAATGCATATCTAAATTTGCTTCTAGTTTAATAAAAATTGAACATACAATCGATTATACCTAAAAATCGTCATCGCCTTTGCTGACCTTCTGAGTGATTTTCCATAAAATACATTATTACTGACTACTGATATTTGCTTAGTACTATAGGTTTTAAAATATGTTTCAAGGTTTCTTTGACCGAAAATGTTCGTTTTGATTCAAAGTAATGCACAGGTTTAATCGTTTAAAAATTAAATAATTTACAGTAACCATCGATTATAACTATCAGGAAGGTATAAAAATAACAATGATGTTTGGTCAATATGGAAAGTCAGCTTATGCACTGAAATGTGAGGTTGGATACTAATATGGTCAAAGAGTTCCATCTAAAACAAACTCCGACAGTAAATAGGAAATTTCAACAATTTGATCTAGTGTGTGGAATAACTAACTTGCAGTCATGAGATCTGTTACCACCTGATTCTTGTCGATGAAACATGTATTCAAGTGCGTGATATACTGTATGCAGAATGTTCAACAGCAGGATCATATCACCCATAACGCGGCGGTACGAAAAGTCAACCAGGTTCAGCGTTGCATTTCTCTCCTCGAATGTTCAGTTGTATAGTCCAGTTAGATGGATTAGATTAATAAAATGTGATGACACAGCCACAAAATACTTTGTTTCAAAAGAATAAACATTTGCTCAAACTTATTCAAAAGTATAGTATCAGATGCTTCGTCGAATAGAATCGTGCAAATTAGAATGCTTGTGTGCTCGTTCGAACTCACCTTCATATATCGATCCATATCGATCCGCGTGAAACGACCTTTGATACGAAACACTCTCGGAGCTATACTTGATCATTCTTTACGTTAGTTTAAACTAGAATGACCACATTTTACGCGGATGATCTTAGTGATGGTGAAGGTATACTGGTATTCTCGAGAATTTTAAACAGGTGAGTGGTTAAATCCGGTCTATTTGTGAACAAGGTTATAGTTGAATGCCACTGTTACAACGAACCACTATGTTCAAACACAGAATCACATAGTGATTCGTGGTCGAGCACTCAACGCGCTTATTGTTACACTGTTTCGAGGCTCACTGAAGCAAATCTTACTGTCTTCACCTGATGACGGCAAACAGCCAGAAACCGGTAGTGGAGTGTAATTTCGGGGGATGTGAGCAACACATCACTGGGGTCATCCATAAGCGCTTTGAGTGCTTGACGACAAATCACTGTCATTCTGTGTTTGAACATCATGGTTCGTTGTACGAACCCTATGCAACAGTGGCATTCAAGTATACACTTGTTTACCATTTATACACTGTTTCACGGCTCACTGAAGCTAATCTTACTGTCTCCACCTGATGACGGCAAACAGCCAGAAACCGGTAGTGGAGTGTAATTTCGGGGGATGTGGGCAACACATCACTTTTGTCTATTTGTGACCTTTAACATTATTAGATCTCGCAAATGTGTAACGATCATTGCGATGGCTATCTATACTCAACTTTGAGTTTCGAAATATTTTCCCGTATCATGTCTAGAGCAAAAGATTAGGTTAAGTGATCGTTGAAACTGCGATTTGATTATAAATAATGTTTTACGGTTAGAACTGCGTTCATACTAGAAATCACAGCCGCGACTTCCCAACAATGGTCTTTCTCTGTTTGTACTTCAGTCAAATATTACACTTCTAACAACATTTCGGCTTTGTGTTGTATCGACTCAGCTTTAAAAATGGTCTATAATGATCACAACTTCTTAAACACGTGTTACATAATTGCGCGTCTCCCCACGTATTGTTTTTTGAACGATTCTCTACGCAAATTCAAATATCAAGAGTGCTTTTTCTCTGTCCGGTTCTTCGTGGCAATTATACTGGGACAGATAGTTCGTATGCTGATAAAGTTACAAAATTCACCAGTCCAAATTCCATAGAATTTTATTAAGAACACCTGTATTGATTTTCAGCTGATTAAATCTTGTCAAATTTTCAATTATATAGAGGAGAGGGTTAGGATAATTACATTAAAACAACCAAGTAAAAATTGCGGTTCATGTTCTGTTTGATCAGCTTCTTCCCACAAGCTTCAAGAACACTTTACCACTTTTGAGTTTCTCTACCCTTTTGGATTTGGATCTAATTCAATATGTCCAATATTTCCGTCATTGATCACACATACCCAATACAAGAAAATACCACATTGTCAAACGCGTGTATTGCACACAGGACAAAGAATAAAACGTACATTCATGGGCAAATCTCGTTTGCGTAACACTATGCTCAAACTGTCTGTGCCGGTTGTCACTTTGTTCTGATTATTCAGTCGATTTCATGCAAACCGGTTCTAGTTTAACCCTCACCAATTTAAGTTCGTTTGGCCGACCTTGATGAAACATATATCGATCGATAGATGTTGATTAGGAACAGGTGGCCTTCAAAATTCCAGAGCTAAGTCTATTTGCTACCTTATGGGGTATCATTTAAACCACAGAAAAAGCATCCTTAGGTTTCACTCAGTGGCCCGTGACGACCAGATAGGTTTGATATTAATCACATTCTCCATTCAATTTATGACTTTCTCCCAAAAACGGAGACTATTCAGGCTGAAAATATTATTGGCTTTTCTAAATTGCAATATCGATTGTCCGGATCATTTTAAAAGATTTTGTATTATAAAATCACCATTTCACGAAATTTGTAATTGAATCAACCGGTTGAAAATTAATCCTTGCGACCTTGTCCATCAGCTGATTGTCACGTGACTTGGCTCGCAGTCTGCTGAACAAACACCACGTGACTTCGTTTTCAAACGATTCCGCATCAGCTGATATTGAATGCCTATGAGAGCCAGGGTCGGGTGAATTAGTACTTTGCGTGGCGTAAAATTTGCTCAGAGAGTGCGCATTGAGGTTGTTCTGCTCGCGTTAGTTGTGTAGTTAGTTAGGTGATAAATAAATCGGGAATATGTTGATCATCCTACATTAGAAGGAACTAGAGCTAGGCTATTGATTAACCATGGTTTAAAATTAAATCCATTTTCAACATAATGAAAAATTAGTATTTTCGTACATTTCCATCAAACAACAGGCGCAGTTTTGTGCTGTTTGCACTCATCAGGTAGGGACAGTAATTTCAGGATCCGCATGCGCCTAAAACAGTGGACGAATGGTAAACAAGTTGCGCTTGTATGCCACTGTGGGATAAGCTTGTCGCGATCAACTATGTCAATCACATGTACCCACACACTCGCGGACGTATCAAACTAATAGGTTTGAACGCAAAATTCATATGAGAATGTATTTTCATCACAATCACTCCCCATGACCTGTTTCTTGCTGTTTGCACTAATGGAAAATGGTCGTATTCCGAAAGATCTACTTTATGGTGAGTTGCAATTAGGGAGTCGACCATTGGGCAGACCGCACTTGCGGTACAAAGATGTTTGCAATAGGGATATGAAAGCTCTTGGCATTCACCTGGCGATTTGGGAAGAACTTGCTCTTGACCGCTCACATTGGAGGCATTGTGTAAAGCGTCGTCTAAAAGCTGGGGAGGGGCAAATACAGCTCTTGGTTGCTGAACGCAGATCACGCCGCCAGCGTGCAACTGATGCAATACAACAGATTTCTGACTATCGTTGCCAGCGGGAGAGATTGTTCCTCCCGAATCGGACTGTTAAGTCATTCAAAAAGCTGTAGAAAATTCATGCGATTGT
>JACCGJ010023342.1:0-14601 GCA_013407085.1 Atriophallophorus winterbourni
GGTTGGTTATCCAATTCAATACAATTCAATTCAATTCATCACAGCTACCGTTCAGCGTTTGACCGATCGCACTTTAGCGTTTTATGAACTGTTCTCCAGACTGTTTTTCTGACCTGTCATTATCCTATTGCTTCATGGACCCTTTCGCTTATTTCAACCTTGATTTACTGCGCACAATTTGTCGTAATCTCGATTGCGTGGTACGTTCGGACATTTGAACTTGATATGATTTTTGACTCGTGTACGTAACTTTGTAAGTACTCGATATTGTTTTGACATTGCCCCGGATTGTAACCCGGTTAACCCCAATAGTTGAGGTATGTTTTCACTATATTTGATTGCCTCAATACTGTACCGCTTTTATGGACAAATACGCTATAATGATTTTGCGCGTTACTGAAATTGAGACGTTTCATTGATTGTCAAATACAATCACAACTCGAAGTTTGGACGGATGTTGACATTCAGCAGTGTCGGGAAGAGATCATTACGATTATTGAACAAGTCGGCCAGAGATTATAAAAACTCTGGATCATTCGCAAACTGCGGCGGATGTGGTAATTGTACTACGGACCACCTTTGACAGTTTATTCATTTAGATTTTATTTTAACTTATTAATTATTTAATTGCGCTAAAATTCGAATATACTTCGTGATCAGCTGCTTATTATGATTTCTACTTCTGGGTTTAGTACAGGTTGGACATAATTTAATTATTCAAATACTACAGTTTCAACCTACCTTCGTAAGATGTTATTATAGTAGTCCGTCTACTACAATTTGATGAGCCCGATGTAATGCTAGAATCCATCGTGTACTACGAATTGGTGAACCACTGATACAACTGTGGCACACGCCATCCACGAACCGGAAAGCTAGTCGCCAACCAACCTGGTAGTCCTATCCTTCAACCATGAACAATCACAGTCCCGCGCCAAATCTATAAGATAAGGTCCCAACTAGCTCGACTCAGCTTTCTCCAGGCGAGGCCGTTGGCAATCAACCCTGGGTTTGCAGGAAATTCTCAACATAGGCCATGATTTCGAAGCATTTAGTTCTTCGTTGTCAAGCTTACGGGTGTGCCTACATCTGCTCCTACTTGGTTCGTACTAAGACAATGCAAGACGGGCGATTAACGCTAGCAGCACGTTCACTTCACGTGAGAAGTGACTCGACTTATTTTTGATCTGTTCTTCGTGAACCCTAACATGGTCACCGACAATTGACCAAAGCAATTAAAATGCCTTGGCTAAATTCGGAGTGACTGGTTGCTGGGTTAATATGATCCAGCGCGGAATGACCTAACACCGCTTGGCCCATTCGACTATCAAATTCCTATTATAAGTCTTCTCTGACCATAAATCTTGAAGAAGGGTTGTGTGTTGTTTGTGTTTTACTGGACCTAAAAACAATTGACCTGCACCTTCTCTGTTTACGAGTGGTACGTGACTGCTCTTCTATACTTTTTCACAAGTTTTGGCTACCTCGAACAAATCTTCACTGTCTCGTGCGTTTTCTTCTACTTTTGTCGGACGTTATTGTAGTAGTAAGTCTACTACAATTTGGTGATCCCGATGTGATGCTAGAATCCATCGTGTACTACGAATTGGTAAACCACTGATACAACTGTGGCATACGCCATCCACGAACCGGAAAGCTAGTCGCCAACCAACCTGGTAGTCCTATCCTTCAACCATGAACAATCACCGTCCAACGCCAAATCTATAAGATAAGGTCCCAACCAGTTCGACTCAGCTTTCTCCAGGCGAGGCCGTTGGCAATCAACCCTGGGTTTGCAGGGAATTCTCAACATAGGCCATGATTTCGAAGCATTTAGTTCTTCGTTGTCAAGCTTACGGGTGTGCCTACATCTGCTGCTACTTGGTTCGTACTGAGACAATGTTAGACGGGCGATTCCCGCAAGCAGCACGTTCACCCAATCTGAGAGGTGACTTGACTTATTCCTGATCCGTTCTCCGTGTACCCCAGAATGGTCACCGAAAATCGACCAATGCCGATCAAGTGAATTAGCTAAATTCAGAGTAACTGGTTGCTGGGTTAATATTTTCAGCACGGAATGACCTAACACCGATTGGCCCATCCGACTGTCAACTTCCTATCATAAGTCTTCTCTGACGATAATTTTTGCAAAAAGGTTGTGTGTTAATTGTGTTTACTGGACCTAAAAACAATTGACCAGAACTCTCAAACCCGTGGAAGATCAATCTTTCGCTATTGAACTCGACCCCGTTTCTTATTATCATGCCGTTCAAAAAATGATTTCGAAATTTGCTTATATCACACCAATGCTAACGTTCCGCCGAGTAATCCATCTGAAAAGTCGCAACCCATTCAGTAAAGACGACGGCTGCATTTGGCGATTCTTTTCAAAGTCGTCTAATGTTTGTTCACGAGCCATCAGGTTCCCGGCGTCTCTTCAATGATACCAGAGCTGCTATGAGTGTACTTTCAATCTTCTACAGAGAACGACAATTCTCTTGCAACATTATTTCTAAATTAGACTGTCAATGGAATCTTCATCAATACCTACCACCGCAAATCACTTCCACTCGACATAGTACTTCTACTTAAATTCCTTTTATTTTCAATGTTGCGTATGTCCAACACCAATTGGCTGGCGTTGATTTTTGTCATTTTTTGGTCTCGCGGTCAATCTCACTTGATTTATACTGTAGATCTACCTGTTTTTGCACGTCCACGCAGTTGAGCTGCCGAGACAATGACAGCAGCAAAGGCCGAAATCAAAAACATTTTTCAACTCGGTATAGTTCGCTGTTTAAAAGCTGCTGGTCATCAACTTTCAATTTTGTTTTCAAGAAATCTACAGGTGATTGCAGACCCTCGGTCTTTATCGTGTTTAGAACGCACATAACCACGATGTTTCCTCTAGTATGTCTGTTAAAATCAAGTTTTTCCAAAATTGACCCTGTGCGTGCTTATCATCACATCCATATTGCCGAGTGCAACATTAAAAAGCCTGCCATTACTACACTGTTTGCGCTCTTCGAATTCGTTCTTATACAATCCGCCTATGTATTACAGCACAGAAATTCCAAAGTTTTATGGATCATGTTGTACGTCGTCTTGATTTTGTTTTCAATGCATTGCCAGTTCCTCCTCTGAAGAAAATAAACGCTATCTATCTCTTATTCTTAGAAGTTATTCGGATTTTTGTAATTCAAGATAATTCAAGGTTTCTAATGGTCTAAAAAGCAACAAACTCAGCAATAACAATGGAATGATGAAAAATGAATAGTGTACAAAAAATATATGGAATTGGATTAGGCAGTATTTAAGTGTTACTGAAAAAATATCTGAATAATTCAATAACATTTCATCTAATTCTGTTTTATATCCATGAAAGCTAGTGGAGTGAGCAAAGTTTGAAGGTAAACTGTTCGAACTAAAACAGATACGGGTAGAATATAACTACCTTCTACAGTTCAAGCGGAAAAGGAATAGCACAGGCATATATGCATGTGTCCGATAATTTCTTGTATCCCTTGGCGTGAATAATTTTTTTAAAGGAGGGCTTGTGTTATGGAATATTGTGTAAAGTAAGATTAGGTCTCCTCTGATTCGTCAATAAGGAAACACAAACAGATTCAATCAAGCTATCCTTTCTTTATGAATCATGTTTCGGATGCTCAGAATTAGTTTTGTGAAGATAAGGTAGATTTGCTGTATACGTTATACTTCCTTCTCGAGGAAAAGCGACAAAGACGACACAAAGTATTACATGACTGATCACAAGTATGCATTCATGATCCTCGGGAATGTCTTGGGCGAAAATTTCCAAAATACCTGTTTGATTAGATTTAGGACACGTGTTGAATTTTTTAAATGCAGTGTTAGTTAGAGGTGAGGTTTTTGAACTGGAGCATATCCAGACAACCATATCATTTCTTGCAGCAAATTTCAAGGGAATGTGAACCTATATAATATGTTAACTCTAGTTCATGCCCCAACTTTATGAGCATGCATTTGTTTGAATCTTGAATCTTGAAACGGCAGTTTGTTCTTCAACGGCCAGTTGCAAAGCGAATCAAGATGTTTTTGTAATAGCAGACATTTTCTGGACTACGAATGCACCGCCGAATTTTTACTTCGCTGAAATTAACAAAATATTACATCGAACAATTTCCGGTAGATCATTGACCTAAAACAGAAAGAGGATGGGACCAAGAACTGAACTTCGGCAAACTCTGTTAGTTCCTGTTAAAGGTTTTTTCATGATGCAATATATTGCTGGGTAATGCGATTTGACGGGTAGTCATTTTGCCAACTCAAGAACTTTCCGGTTAACCAAGTCTTTCAAGCTTTTGGAGTAGTAGGCTATGTTTAACACGATTAAACGCTTTTGAGGTATCTAAGTATCCGGCGTGTTTTGCTCGCCCTTTATTTACGACTTGTGCCAATCATGATGCGTAATAAGAAAATAAGTTGACCAAAAATTATTTTGTCTAAATTCATCTTGTTTCTTTGAAAGCAACTCATTATTTCCAAAATGTTTCATTAGATCGTCAACATTCAGGCGCTTGAGTAATTTGGAAATCACAGGTAATAGATTAGCGGGTCGGTAATTAGAAACAAATGAGCGTTTTCCACCTTTATAAACACGAAACATTATTCTGCGTTTCCTATTTGTAAGTATCACTCCATTTGCCATTGTTAGTTTGAACAAGTGTGAGTGGTTTGTTTAGCAAATTCGCACATTGCTTTAATATTAGCGGGGTTATTCCCTCGGCCGCAGGAGACTTTCCGGTTTTCAGATTAAATAAACCTTGGATGACGCCTTTCTCAGTGAAACTTATTTCACTCATGGTAACCGTGTTTCAGATGGTTTCATTTGAAATGTGAATCGCATGTTCTCTCAGGCTGAATACAGATGAATTAAATGTGGCTAAAGCTTCATCAGTTTCTGATGCCGTTTCATTGGTCCAGCTAAGGTTTTTACGGACGCAACTCCAGGTTCCACCTTAGATTGATCGTTAACAACACGATAAATTATTTTGAGGTTGAGCTGCATCATACGTGATAACCGCTCTTAGGAGTACAACTTGTCTTGGATGTCAAATTTGTTTACTTTGTATCTTAGTGAACGTAATGATTCTCAGATGTCTGATAATAGGTTTTTAAGATGGCCTCTCCAAGCAATATGTCTTACCACTTACGACTTCGTCTTCTTAGTTTAAATTCAAGGTTTTTCTCCAGTTCCTGAGTACAAAGATGGAGCTCACTCCGAATAATTACTCGAGATTAGATATTAGCCACACCTGGATTCCGGTTAGCAGTTAATTGCGTTTTTCAGATTTAGCATTTGAGAGATTTTGCTTGCTTGGATGCTTCATCATTTTAAGTTTGTACTTTTGGAATACAGAGATATGTAGCGTCAGCTGCATTTGTTCCTGACACGTCAACTACTGATAGACTTAGTTGTGTTTCTATTGTACGTTATGTTGCGTCTCTCTAAGAATATAAAGTTTCGATGCGCTTAGTCTCATCTCTCGTAGCATTATTCTATGGCCATTCTCCAACGAGATTTCATTGTATCTAACATATTTCAAGAGTCTTAGTACCGATGCCCATATAATTCTTAGATTTTATGATGCAGGACGTGCTCCACAGCTACATCATGCAAGCCAAATATGTCACTGAGAAATGTTCTTTGTGGCTGCTTGTGATTGCATCGCTTTTCTTCATTAGTTGCTCCAATCAGCTTTTTGGAATCCAAAAAGGATTTAACTTCGATCATTACTCTCTTTCGTTGGGCATGTTGCTGATAGTTTCGGGTCCTCTTCTACCAGAGCACAACAGCGAAGATTCTTGCTATGATCTTCAAACCATCCCTCCACGGGTTAAAAACAGATAGTAAGATTTTCTTCTAGATTAATTTGAGAGTTGACCGTTATTTTAGGCAGTATGGCTGATCCAGATTTAATGGTGTATGTTTATGATTTATACGTACCATTTTAATGGTTCAACTGGCACTAAGTCCATGCTGCTGCACAACATACTGCATTCTCCTTTTTCGTACTTTAGTCTCTCCTCTAGTGCGGTGGCATTCATTTACTTAACGTTGGTGCAAATCACAATCAGTACATGGAGCAAATTTACACTGTGTGCCAGCTGATCTCGCTGGTTGCGGGACGTTATAACTTTTTTGCATCGAATAACTATCGTGTCCACTTCAGGAGTATTTTCCACATCGACTTTTGGTTTTGAATCGAAGGTTTCCGCCGAACCTTCAGATGAGCATATATGTTCCTAGCTTCATAACATTTTTCAGACCAGGAAAGTTTAGGCATACAGACCTTTAACAGTCACAGTAGTAAAGGTGGCGTCTTATTGAAAAGAACGCTTTTTTGGTCTCTTCCACACATTTGGAAAAGCTGAACCTTCGCGCTGAATGATCTGCAGAGATGCAGCTTTTATCAGAGTGTTATCAGAGTCAGAGGTATCCGCTCTATCGAAACACATACGGGCAAAATGAGAATTGTGAGCTGTACCAAGAATTTTTACAAAAACCTTCAATGTTCCTTCGTGAGCTCTAAACCTAATATCGTACTATTCAGGTTGTTTTTCGGGACTCCTGTTTAAACAGGTAAATCTGTGTTTGGTTCAGTTCAACAATTTTTGCACACGTAGCATACACCAGGCATTTTTTCATCATTCAGGATCGATATCGCCTCCGTCAATGATTTGTTACATTTCGCGTGACACGTGAGTAAACACTTGCGACACATGGCAGATTGAAGCTTATCACTCACTACGTTCCTGCAGACGATGCAGGATGTAGATGCAACTAAACGTACCAATACTAGCACAAAAATAGATAGGACGTGAGTCGCTCCTTGCGGTATTGTTGTCATAAGCTATTCAGCTGGGTAATCTCAAATGGTGTGTTTTAGAAGCTAATTATTTTAACCCCTATTGTGCCCATTCAGCTTGATATAGAAGCCAGATGACTGAGATATCATAGGTATCACATTCTGTGGCATTTTATTCGGCTGAAATGATAGGACGAGTTTTATGTCATCTGCGAAGATAAAGATTTCAGAGTGTTTCACAGCACTTGCCGATCATTAAAATAGATGAGAGAAAGAAATGGACCAAAGACGCTGCCCTGAATCACGCCATTTAGTATCGGCTTATTGGTTGAAACAACATCGTTTACTTGAACAAAAAAGGTGCTATTAGAGAGAAAGTAAGCAACCAGATTATTATAGGGCAATGAATACTCAATTACGATAATTCCAAATCGTAGCGATTTGGAACCAGTTCAAAGCCTTTGCTTATGTCCAATAATACAACTATAAATGCTAATTATTGGTCAACAGAGGTGGTTTTCATATCTAAGTATTGCAACTGGCAGGTTACACAAAACCATTGGCGTACTCTCTGAAATGGAATTATTTTGTATTCGCTCGATTTCGATTTGGTATATGCAATTTTTATACCTTGTGACCTTGAGAAATATATACTTTTGAATCCAAAAAGCCCGAATTGTTCTATCCCGCTCTGAATATTGTGATTGTGTTAGAACTTGTTCGTAACTCTCTGGATTGACTGCTGTTAATGTGTGAAATGTGAGAATCAATAACGCTAACGGAAACAAATCTATTTCAGCGAGCAATAAAGTTTATTCATAACATGAACATTATCTCAACGGATTTAATCAACTCAATTTGTGGATTTCCGTTCGGCTCCGGATTATTAGACATTGTGGAGAAAAAGTAACCTTTTAATCACAAACTTTCCACTCCATTCACATAGTCTTTCAGTGAGTCAATTTGAACTTTCTATTTTATTTTTTATATAATATTGTAGCTATCATAATGATCATTTTCACCGTTCCAATTTATTAAGCGCGACTCCGCTACAATAAATGTCCGTTGTCAAGATTCACAATTCATGCTTTAGAAAGCAATTAGTGTTAAAATAACACCAGATTGAAAATATGTGTATGTATATGTGTATAAATAACGTCAATACATCCTAATGAATATATTCTATCAGCGGGTGTTCGAAATTTGTTGAGTCTAAGTTTATGTATTGTTCTTTGCATCACACTTATACGTGTAATATATACTATCAGCATATCACAATACAAACACACAGTCGCCATGAGCGCCGAGCCATGCTGCATCACAACTGAAAAACATTTCGGCGGTTATTGAAGCAAATATATGCATGGTTCCGTCAAAAGTTAAGGGCCTGGTAAACAGCATCTTTTCTGTCGCGGCTAAACTTTTAACGGTCTTAAATATTTGCAATTAATTGGAATGCTGGCTATCTCAATTGACCCTAGTTAAGATTTGGACTTCGGTTTACTGCAACGCAGGTCAATTCATGGCGTTGCTTACCTCAGAAATTGGGCAGCGTCGAAACATAGCCAAGCATATTATTTTTCTCAATGTAGCCGGCAAATACCCTTCAGTAGACATCCGAAAACATTTTTGTCTCGAAGTTGCCTCCCCATAAATTTGACATCAGTAATTACACTCAGTAAATCATCTATCTCAAACTTTGCTCCTTTTTCATTAGCATTTTTGACGACAATTGGGCGTCACATATACCTAAAAATCAACATGTTTTGACACCTTTGACACAAATTTATGATATGCTGATGAAGCCCGAAAGTTTATTCAATCTCTTTAGATCATAAATGGCGTCTATGACAATCGCTTTTCAAACGACGGGTTATTGCTCTGTAACCATTCAATAAGGATGTGCCCATATGTCAAATTCACCATATTCGTTTTACGCAATCTCTACAGTGAATTCCTATTGGGACATCACTTCCTCAACATGCATTCCAAGATTGAAATTTATTCATTGATGAATATACCTTTTGCAGCTTGGGTGCTGCAAGCGTTGAATTTCCCTCACTCTTAACACACGTTCGCCATCTTGCAAGCCAGTTGCAACATCTTATGGACTGAGGTTCATCGCTTGTTGCAAGAAAGAATAATTAAGTCCTCGACGTCGCCATGTAGACCCTAAAGGGATTTTGAGAAGAATACAAACTACAAACATCAAATGTTTCTGGATCAGTTTACATAATCGGATGCGTACCTATTGTCGCATCTCGATAAAATGATTAAATGCATCTTAGACTTCGGGGATTATTTGGGTAACATCAAATTTCAATCGCTGCAACGACCGTGAAAAACCGATTTTGTTTGTCTATACCAATTTTGCCGCATGATAATATGTGTTACGAATGGTGTAGCATGTTCTCAGAACGCTGTTGACAGCAACATAACATCTGAAAATTAGAAAAGCACAGATGCAATAATATACCAGGTCACGGTTTGTGGTAACACACAGGAAGAGAATGATGCTCTTCACCAAACGGGGGAAAAACCAAGTTGGCAACGATTCATTACGTAATGCAATAAACTTGCTGGAAATAATATCATCTTTCTCATAATTTGTTTTCATTCATCAAAGCAATTGATATTTTAGGTTTCACACACTCTGCGAATAATCCTACAAGACGATGCAGTGTTTAAGATCTGAGCTTAGCTTCAGGTACTTATCCTAGCAACGTTATAATTTTAGCTCTTATATCCAGTTGCGATCATATTATGGTAACTTGCTTTCTGTGCGTTTTCCCATAGCTGTCAAATATGAACAATGTGAGAAAATGTATACCGATAAAACGAAGATTTCCAAGCTTCTTATAGTTTAGGACTAAATATACTATTCTCTGGTTGAGTGTGGCTCACAAAATCAATGTTTTAATACGTCAGACATGTTTCTGCACTACCTAATCATACAAGTGCGTTCAATAACATTTGAAAAACATCATTATGTACCTAACGATTTTGTAATTCAAAGTAATTCAAAGTTTTAATGGTCCAAGAAGCAAATAATTTACAGTAACCATAAATTAAATATATAGGGAATGTATAAAAACAACACGAATGTTTATCAATATGGAAAGTCAGCATGTGTATTCAGGTGCGAGGTTGGATTTGGTTGAAATATATTTGTCAAGTTTAGCCTTGAACATGTGCAGGCTTGATGGACAAATGATATGTGAGGACAGAGAGTTCATATAAAACAAACTCGAAGAGCAAAGAAATACCTTCAACAATGTGATCCGGAGTGTGGAATACTTGTAGCTCTGCGATCTGCTACCACGTGCTACTTGCAAATGAAACAGGTGAATAAGTGGGTGGTCCACTGTATGCAGAATGTCGAACATAAATTTCACCACACGTTTTCTCCTAACGTATGACTGGATAAAAACTACGAGAAAACGTGAAAAAACTGCCAAAAATAAAGTTCTTCCTTGTTAATTTTCATTGTTACTTATTTGACTATTTTACTTAGATGATCTCACAACATGCTGGTGAAAAGAACAGCAATCATCGCATTCTAGTGTCTTCAAATACCGGAAGAACGAAACACCGTCCTGATAGTTAACTACCTTAGTATTGAAACTTACGCTAATGATTTTCCTACTGAAAACGAAAATTCGACTGAGAAGGCAATTCTCAAATATAACTGGATCACACAGTTGGCTCTTCCCCCATACCACTTACACCACAACCTCTGAAAATGAATAAATTGATAAATTAATAATTTTATTCTTGGCAATCCAAGGGATGCTAATCATGATCAATATTTGCACAAATGTTTGTACAATCAAATTGTAGTACGCACACTTGCAAATGAATTTCCAATGTCATTTCTGCAGCGAAAGTTTGCGTTCAATGAATATAAAGGTAAGAGTATTTGAAATTGCTTCCAGAAAAACTGAAACTGATCTAATATTATTCGAAAAAAGGAAAAACGTCACTAAATATTCCCTCCAGCACTGAAGTTTAACGGCTAATGTCCAGCGAGGATGCGTGAATTTTTCTATTGTTGATTTTTTGATCCTTTTCGTTTTAATTGGTCGAAATATAATAATCTCTCCTGAATATGAATCGTTTTCTTGTCTGCAAGGCAAAGGAAATTGATTACACTAGGTTGAGATCTCCTGCTGGCCAGTTTTATTTGCGAGTGGACTGAAAAGTAATTCTGCAAAGTAATTACTCGAAAGCGAGACAAGGTTCCTTCGAAAGTTATGAAAATTACTTCAATATAAATACTCATGAATCCCATTAATATATAAATCATCAGATGGAAAATCTAGATTAGAAAGATCTCACATTTCTTCTATGGTAATTAAAGGAGCCAGAGTACCTTGATCTTATATGTTCTGGAAGAAGATTCCATAGTTTAACATATTTAGACTAGTTGCAAATGTTCCTCAATTTAGTAGGAACACTTGGTGATTTAATAGTTTATTACTGTTTCTTGAGCTATAATTAAAATCATGCCGTTTATGAAAATTCGAAATTATATCTACAGTATCCGATGACATATTCTAGATAAAAAGATGAGATTATGCTTGAGTCTGCGAAAACATAACGGATTCAAGATTCAAGATTCAAGAATTTGTGGTCACAAAAAGCACATAGCTTCACAATTTCCATATCATAGTTGATATTTGTTCAGGAAATAGGTATAAAATGAACATGCAATATCAAGTATAGTCAGGTTGTATAGTTTCCATGAGTCAATAGGCAGGTGTCGTCAAATCGTTATGCAACAAATAAGTATCCAAATCTCGAATGAACTTTTCGATGCTGGGAGAGATGAAAAGAGTTTCGAGGAGGGAATTATAAACGAAACAGACACGTACACAATAAAAATATCGGCGACAGCTGATACGGGAGTGGGTAATTTGCAGTGTCACTGAGTGGCTGCGTGTATGTCCTGTTTCACGGTATTCGAATAAATGTTTTGAGGGATGATGTGGAGTATTTAATATTTTGTATGTTAGTATCACATCGCTTCGAAGGCTTTTTTAAGGAGAAGTGAGGAGCCGCAGTTTTTGCAATCGTTCCTCGTACGCTAGTTTCCGGAAACCTCTTAGAAGAGTTTGGTTGCTCGATGGTATATTTTGTCAAGCAATACTTTATCCTTTTTCAACCACGGAGTCCAAGCTTGTGATGCATGTTTCATGGTTGAAATTATATAGGCTTTCATGATGGTGGGCAACGTTCCAGGCGAAAAGGTTCTAAATATCTGTCGCAGCATACCTAGAAGAAGAAGAAGAAGAAGAAGAAAAATGGCTATATTCGGGTACACGAATTTTCAGCGATACAATTAATTCGACCACACGTACTTTTTTTCAAAAAAGTCATGTCAAATAAGGATGACTCCACTCCATTTATTATACTGTCAGTTTCTTCCCCAAATCAAGAATAACTTTTGTATGATCAACCAAATATCGAGCCAGGTAAGGAATAAAATGAATTTGAATTTCTCAGTTCTTACATACGGGACGATATAAATAAATTTTATTCTTGGAAGTCCAAGGCATGCTAAACATGATCAATAATTTCCAAAAGCTTTGTACAATCAGATTATAGGATATAAATTTGCAAAAACAATTTGTTCAAGGTCATTTGTTTCAGCGGAATTTAACGTGCAATAAATATAAAGGTAACGGTTTTTGAAGTTGTTTCCAGGTAATCGGTACGTGTTCTGATATATTACGAAAACACAGCTATTGCAAGGAAAAGTCTAGAATGTTTTCGGCAACACTGATGATCAATGGATGAGGTCCATCAAAGACGCGCGAAGAATCTCTATTGTTGATGTTCCATACGTTTTCATTTTGATTGTTGTAAATAGATTGATCTTTCCTGACCATGAGCCGTTTTCTTGTCCGTTAGGCGAAGGTGGTTTATTCCACTAGTTTGAGGTCTGGGGGCCAGTTTCATTTCAGTGCGGATTGAGAATTTTGCTGTGGAGAAAACAAACTCAGAAGCGAGAGAATGTTGTTTCGAACGATATGAACTTTTATTTAATATCAATAACCAGGAATGCCATTATTATATAAATCATCAGGTAGAACATTTAAATTAAGAAGATTGCGAAATTTATCAACGGTAGGAAATAAAGCTGGTTGTGATTTGAATTCATTTAAAGAGGAACTGAGTCTTATATATTTTGGTAGAAGATTTCACAGTTTAGCATATTTAGTCAAGAAGAAATTGTTCCTTACTTTAGTACGAAAACTTGGTAACTTAATAGTTTTTTCACAGTTTCTCAAGCTATATTCAGAATCATGCCGTATATGAATATTCGAACGTATTTCCATATTATCCGTTGACAGTATTTTAGAGAATAAGATGAGGTTATGCTTAAGTCTGCGAAACCATAGAGGATCGAGCTTCAGTTGTATACATCTTTCTCTATAGGATTTTCTGGTGGTATAGCCGATTATTGATTTTGACTACGCGTAGCTAGGAATGATCTGCAAGCCATTAGGACCTCATGCAGTGGGTGTGCATTATCAGACGTTATGACTCTGACCAATCTGTCACATTCACGAAAGTAACGTTTGACGATCATATCACGAATTAACTCGGTAGAGGAAGAGCTCAATCTTCAAATTAATTTGATTTTTCTTCTCATCATCAAAAAATCCTTTTCAAAAAGACCAGGAAAAATTATAGGTTGTGCGTAGATTAGAATAGGAACGATGCAAAAAAACAAAACATCTAACTACATCAGGAGGAACAGCTAAAGAACGGAGACGTACGGCGTATACTGATAACCTTCTAACCTCCAAGTACTGTGCAGTCACATGATCGGTCCATTTAGGAATCTTTGATAAAATGACGTCGAGGTACTTGAAACATGCGCTTTTGCTGGAGTTCGAGCCATGAGAGAGAATTTTGGGAATTCTTTGAAGCAGAGTTTGACGGAGCTGACCAGCCAAGTTTAAAAATATTACCTTTCTGCATTTTTAAGGATTTAACGATAAGCCGAGCGAGGATGACCACTGGCCAATGTTATTGATAATAAATTCAGATGTAGGAGTGTCAGCACGTCTATGGTAGTCAAAAAACAACAGCAATTTCATCAGCATATTTGAAAATAATAGTGGAATGATTGCAAAAGAGATCAGAAATGTAGATAGAAAATAAGAAAAGGGAAAGTATTGCGCCTTGTAGAACACCGCGAGATATCGCTACAGAATTGAAGACTTTACAATTCACGGCAGTATACTGCACGCGGTCATCAAAATAGGACGCTATCCAGTGAACTAGGTCCAGGGTTACACCACAATCATGAAGTTTTTTGAACGAAGAACTTCTGATAACACTATTTAAAGCGTTGGTGTAATCAAGAAAACAAACCTGTACCGCTTTTGATTTTGAATCTAAAGACCGGGATACATGGTCAGTTAGCAACGCGAATGCGTCTACTTTCGAACAATTTCTGCGGTACGCGAACTGATGCGAATTGTCTACCTGGCAACTTGGAACAAGTCGTCGTAGTAGTATACTTTTCAGTACTTTGGGTAGCAGCGACGTACACGCAACGGGGCGGTACTTCCCAGGATCATTTTTGGTGATTGTTGTAATACGTCCAACAGTCAGGAAAAATACTTTTCTCAATGTACCTGTTTTAGATAGATGAGATCGACGAAAAAATTTCACGTGCGCATTTATTCAGCAAAAGAGGAGGAAGATTATCGGGGCCTGCAGCCTTTGAGCGGGA
>JACCGJ010023343.1:0-14423 GCA_013407085.1 Atriophallophorus winterbourni
AGGTTCACTGGTGGTCAATAAGATGGATGGGGGAGAAATCTGCACAATCTGGCGCTCGGCACTGATGCGAAGGTAAATAGTTGTCATTCACCTTATACCTAATAGTTAATTAAATTTTAGCCCCGTTAGTTATGTACTTTTACGCATGTGGGCCGCTGTGTCAACCGACCTTGACCGTGTTCACTTGTACTAGAATCTAGTAACTAGATTGATTTGGATACACACTAGTAGGAAAATCGACCACTGATTCTGGTCATTCCCACGAGACGTGACACACTGTAGGCGTACTATAGGCTGCTTAGCGGTAAGGTCAAATAAGTGGGGGTGGGTTGACTATTACCAAATCATGTTCCTGTCCTGACTATCACCCTTGGTCTGACAAAGCTTCTGTGTCAGAAGTGAAACGTTAACCAAAATTGCTCTAACCGATTTCACTCACATTTCTTGGCATTATGAATACACGATCGGTCCCAAACATATTCCAATCGGTTGCTCCCAAATGTTAATTAATCTAATCTAAGCCCACATTTAACGAGCCAGACAACCTTGACTCAAGTGCCAAGCTGATGTCCGGAACTCCAATAAACTAACCCGTGATTAGCAAAAAGCGGGTAAGTGTGAAGTCGAAAATAGTCATGTGTTATGTGTTCCACTAAGATACACACTAATTGCGATAAAGTTTTGACTCAAGTGGCAATTTTCTTTAATTATAATGCTGAACTTCCTGGTGTATGTTATATATGCAGTGTCCGGCGAACAAATCTGTCAAATGGTGCCGAGACCAATGCATCACAGTCAGGGAACCTAGAAGATTGGATCGAATATGTGGATAACTGTTCTCGAGTCAATAATTAATGCCAAAATTAATTCACTAAATATTAAAACCAACATATATCCAGCATTACTTCCCTATTGATTTTTGAGAGATTTTGTAATTTTACTTCATATACCTGTCATCCTTTGGTTATTGTTAAGCTTACTGCTTTTTCTGTCATAAAACTTTCTGCGTTCAGCACCGCAACAGGAGGCTCCGCTATGCACGGGGTAGGCTGTACACGGTAAACAGCCAGGTAATGCAAACGCTAGCTGCGACTCAGACGTTAGGCAGATCGAAAAGTCTATGGAGAACCTACTGACTACAGCAGAATTCTGCTATCCCCAAAATAATATTGAAGTAAAAACGAAATGAAGAACCTTCGTGTGGTCGGCACCAACGTGCGAGAGTCACTACGGAGACCTTTCTAAAGTAGACGAACTCATGGCATTGAACAATGGTACAAGTTGTGTTCAATGATGCGTATGCGCTCGATACCGCCTGATTCAAAAATCCGCCTAAGTTGGCACCCCAATTATCCTCATCTTGGCGAACCGCGTTCACCGAGGATAAGTCTTAAAAGCCGGAAAGAGATGGAAGACGTTCTTCTAAATTCTTATTTGCTGCATGCATGTCCACAGTCTAAATATCGTATACATGTTTATATTCCGTGGTGGGAGAGAAAAGGTGATTTAATCAATTGGGATAAATCTGACTAATGCAACGTGGTAATTTTGGTGTTTCCGAACACACTAGCACAGTTTTAAGAGGTGAAATACAATACCACGATTACAAACAGTGGCTCCACATCAGACAATAACGAATACTTCGCTTTGGGATTTAAAGCGAAGCGAAGATGCGAAGCGAAGCGAATATTGTTGAATATTCGCTTCGCTATCGCCATGGTGAAGGGCAAAAATAAACTTCGCTAAAAATTCGGTATACTTCGCTTCGCTTAAAACGAAGTGCAAGTTCAAACTTCGCCGTAAACGAATATTAGCGAAGTCATTGCTAAAAGCGAAGTGTTCATTTTTGTACTTTACTATTTTAACCCTTTGTCTACGGGAATTGTTTTTGATGTTGACACTTGTTGACACTCGACTGGCTCTAAAAAGAGTCCTGCGAGGATCAGATGACAGACACCGCCAGAAAAGTGCACTCCGATGGTGACTGAAGGTACCGACGTAAGCTACTGAGCAACCGACTGCTTGTTTAATTGCTATAAGCTAACATTTGAGGTGGTAACTAGAGTTACGGTCAGTAGACAAAGGGTTGTACTTTTTTGTACTTTAATATTTTAAATGTATTCGCGTAGGTGTGTGGCCGGATGCGAAGGGCGTGGGTGTTTTGATCTGCTTGGGTGTTTGCCGCTCTGCGTGGGTGCTTGCCGCCTTGTCTGGGCGTTTGTTTCTTTTGCGTGCGTGGTTGGAGGACTATAAATAGGATGAAAATTTAATTGTCTCATCATAGTCTCATCATGAGCCCCCCGAAGACGCACCACAAGTCGGACAAGGACAAAGACTCGGCCTCGGCCAAGAAGTCCAAGAGGAGCCCGACCCTCAAGGTCAAGCTGCCGTCCAAAGACCCGTGGACCGCCAAGTCCTCCAGAAAGAGGTCTCCGTCGCCATCAGATGATGACGATGATGACGACTTTCATCACAGCACCTACCGGCACAAGCCTACCAAATCACCGATCTGGAACTTCTTCAAGAAGGAGGCTGTGAAGAAAGGTGCGAAGGAAAGAGAAGCTCGAGCTCTTTGCCAAGTCGAGGATTGTGGCCAGTCCATCGCCCGGCCTAAGGGAACCCCCCAAGGCATGGTCGGCCACATCATGTCGAAGCATCCGGACGTTTCTAAGCAGTTTCTGAACTAGAAGGCCAAGTTCGAGACTGAAAAGGTGAGTTAGACTCAGTTTGACGCAACCTTCGCTATACTTCGTTTAAACTTTGCCATACTGCGCAATAACTCGCCATATACTTTGTTATAGATCGCTTAGTACTTCCAAATACTGTGCATTTACATCGTTATACTTTGCAATAGTTTGTTGGAAATGAAGCTCAACTGTTTTTCTTTCTTTTCTTTTCCAGAAGAAGCAGCAGCAGTCCCAGTCCAGCTCTGGGCGAGTCAAGATCGGGGAGTCATCCGAAACCTCTTCAAGAAGGCTCTCAGTGACCCCGATCACCCAGTATTACAAGTCCGGCGGCAGCGCCAGCGCTCCCAAGATGTACAACCCGACGAGTCCTCTCCAGCTGAGGACCAACCTGGAGATAATGGCCTTCCTTGCCGGTGCCAACCTTTCGTTCAGCCATGTGGAGAATCGCCACTTTATCAGGTATTTAAAATGACAAATTTACAATAACAAGTTGTTACCTTCTTAATTGAAAGATAATTTTGATTCGACTTTGCTATACTTCGCTTAAACTTTGTTATATATTGCTATTTTTCGATTAAAAATCACTATAATTTGGTATATATCGCTATTAGCTTCGCTATTATTCCAGGTATTCTCAGTCGCTGGACCCGAAGATCAACATCCCCAGGCAGATCATGTTCTGAACAACGAGAGGGTCCAGGAGCTCGTCTACATTCATGACAATTACGAGAGAGTGCTCCCCTACATGAAGAGGATGAAGCTCCGCATCCAGGAGTTCATCAATGGCGAAGGTACCAGCACTTAGTGTCAGCAGCAGCTCAAAGACCAGGATGACCCTGAGGCCAACCTTGAGGATGTCGAGTTTGTCGACACCCAGGAGCTCACGGCGGGGGCCGACTCCCCTCTGACTGGAGGCAGCCGGACCAGTTCCGGCACCAGGTCCAGGTCCAGAACCCCGGTCTCAGAGACCGAGTCAGAGGAGGAGCCTAATTTCCTTTGAGAAAACACGGTTTTTATATTTAAAATTCCAAAGCTCATGAAAAACTCCTCTCTTGTCAAATAAAAGTTCTTTCATGGTCAAAAAATAATTTATTTCGGAATTCGTTTTATTTCAGCGAAGAATAGCGAATTTAAACGAATATTAGCGAATTATAGCAATTTATAGCAAGGTTTTTTGTCGAAAACGAAGTTTTTGGGGGACATCGAAGTTGAGCGAAGATTATTCGCTAATATTTGTTATGGCGAAGTGCGAAGCTTCTCAATTGCGAAGTGCACTTCGGATATTCGCTTTGATACTATTTGCCATTGCGAAGGGCAGTTAGGGCAGCAAAGTATTTGTATATATTCGAGACCGATCGGGAGTCCATAATCATGAAAAAAGAGTTTGCAATGAATCGGTTATAGTAAGTTTTTGGTAACGTTTCGCTTCTGAACACAGAAGCTTCGTCAGACCAAGGGTGTCGGTACGAACAGTGTTCAGGTATAAATGGCATTCTCTTGACCAATCCTGATTTCTCTAAGCTAGACAGGGGAGATCAAGATAATTGATCACACCTCCTAATTGCTGTGTTCATCCCTAATTATTTATTAATTGCACAGGTCAGCGTCTGCTGACACTGCTTACGTAACCATGTGCGTATTAGGCGTGATGTTCGTTAATCCTTATCCGCTGCAAAACCGAACGCCAGATAGTTGAGATATCTGCTTCATCCACCTTGTTCACCGCATTCGCCCCAGCCTTTGTTATTTTAACGGCCTCGGCGTGAAGTCTTTCCCTATAAGATTTCACACCCCGTCTTATCACTTTCACGTTATCAAGATCTACGCTGTGTCCAGTGTCTAACACGTGTTCAGCTATGGCAGAATCCCAAATCAGTGATTGATATTCACTGGGATTGCGGGGTCGCTTTCCCACTCGTTTCCTGTGTTCGTTTACCCTAGTGCAGAGTTCTCTAGACGTTTGTTGAATGTAAACACCAGCGCAATCCTTGCAGTTGATTTTGTTGATACAGTTCGTCGCACAACCTAAAGGAGTCTTATCTTTGAAATGCATCAATACGGAGCGGAGAGTTCTACCTGCCTTATATGTAACTCTAATACCTGCGCTATTCAACATTCGACTTATTCCTTCGGAGGCGCTTTTGACATACGGTAGAGATACCGTAGCTCGCCAAACTTTTTATGTCTTCGGTTGCGGATGTTTAACTCGGTTCAACTGGCGCTTAATTAAGCTCTTTGGGTAACCATGATTTGCAAGTCGGCGACTGACTTCTCCATGAGCTCGTCTCTTATCTGCATCATCGCTGCAAAGGCGGTCAACCTTGTAGAATAGCGATTTTGCTATGGACTGAAATACCCTTTTAGGGTGCGCAGATGTGGATCTCAAAATGGCATCCGTGTCAATAGGCTTACGATATACCGTTGTTCTAATCTTGCCGTTGTCTTTTTGCGCGAGACAGTCCATGAACGGAAGTGTCCCTTCCGTAGACTCGGTTTCTTTTGTGACCTGGATTTTTTGATTCAAACTATTGAGATAACTATGAAATGCTTCTAGTCTGTTTCGCTTTATGATGACGAATGTATCGTCGACATAGCGCCACCATATCTTTGGTTTTAACGCTTCGTTTCTCAAAGCTATCTCTTCGAAGTGTTCCATGTACATATTCGCTAGCACTGGAGAAATGGGTGAGCCCATCGCTAAACCATCGTTTTGCTTGTAAAGCTGTCCACAAACCAGCAAACGGTCAGTGTCGCGGTCTGCGTTTTTATATGAACCGGTGAATAGTACGCTTCTTATATTAGTGCGCCTAACAAGAATAATATGAATCTGATGCAAATGCTTAGACCAATGATGTTTCAATTATTCTTTATGCTGTGTTTCTTTGAAAGAAAGTGTTACTAACACAATGACTGAACCATATGCACAGTTCTAAAAAGCGTTGTCCATTTTCATTTGTTTTACCTACTCCGAACCTTCCGGGACAGTTTTGCCAGGACTCGTATTCTGCACCAACTCTGGCACCAAATACCACTACGCAGTTTTTATTCGCACGTTCTTTGAGGACCGTTGTGTCAAATTAAGCGGCCATGAATAATTTGACATTTCACATACGGAAAAGTAAGATGTTCCACCTTGCCTAGAATCTTCCTGGAACATAACGATTGGGAACTTAATACTTGACATGTGGCTCGTTGGAAAAAGATCTTGGAGTATGGATTAGCGGAAACTAAAGGAGAACGGTGCACTGCCAGAATCTATATCGACAGACCAACAGATTGTTAAGTATCTTTCGAAGAAAATTTGGAAGATTCTCGCTGGTAGCCTTACCAAAGATAACAAACGTCTACCTTCGACCTACGATGGAGAATGCGGTAGAGGTCTGGGTTTCTTGGCAGCGAAAAGATATTTCTCTCTTTGTTAAAATCTATCACAAATCAACAAAGTTAGTAATGGGTCGAAGACCGAAAGATTGCGACATCTGGGTCTATGTAAATTTAGCAAAATAAAATCGTTTCATTCATCACTTTTGTAAGTAATTTCGAACAAAACTAGAGTCATGTTTTTATGTACCACGAAACACTGTGTAAGAACGATGAGTCAGACAGAAATCGGTCCAAACACAGAAGCAAAACAATATGTATAGAATCAGGTGTGGCCCAGACTCATGCACTCCGGTGCATGCATGAAGAAATCAAGTGTGATTTCGTGAAAACAAAATTTGAAAAACGTTTGGCCAGAGCAAATTTCAGTAAGCCTTGAAACCGTGGATGAGAGATAACCAAATTTATACTTGAATAACACTGTTCCATGCCTCATTGAAACGATTCTTACCGTCTCCACCTGATGACGGCAAACCGCCAGAAATCGGTAGTGTTGTGTAAGTGCGGGGGTGTCTGCATCACATGTCTTTGGTTATCCATGTTCGCCTTTTAGTGATTGACTAGGAATCACTATGCCATTCTGTGTTTGAACATCGTGGTTAGTTGAACGAATCCTATGTAACAGTGGCATTCAAGTATAACTTTGTTTACCACTTATCCACTGCTTCAAGTATCACTGAACCAAAACTTACTGTCTCCACCTGATGACGGCATAGAGCCAGAAATCGGTAGTGGTGTATGCGTGAATGATATGAGCAACATCTTACTTCGGTAATCCATATGCGCCTTGAGTGCCTGAGCAAGACGCGATGATTCGTCCATCTGGCTTCTACTTCGGCTGCACGTACTACGTAGGTGGCCAATTTGCGAACGCGTGGTTCGTAAGATTTATCAATGTAATGGAAAATGTTTGTGACCGAGTTGGAAATCATAATCATGATAATAAAGTTACTAATAAACTGCTCTCACTGATTCATTAAAATCTTTCATTTTTAATGAATATGATTCCTTGATTGGTCACGTACCTTGTCCGATACATTGCTGAATCTTTGGAACCACGAATTCGCGAATTGGCCAGAGATTTGTTTGAAATTTTCGCTTAGATTTAAAGATGGGAAAAAAATATTTGGTGGCAGTCTTGAAACGTTCAAAAATATCCCAACTCAAATAAAATCATTTCAATTATCATTTTTGTATGTAATTTCGCATGAATTTATATTGAAAATTTATCTCAAAAATAAAGAGAGTTCGCTAATACAAAATGCAATACGATATCGATTTTCAAAGCAGTTGAACATTGTTAACAAAACAATGGTCGTGTTTTTATGTACCACGAATGACTCTGTATGAACCATGAGTCAGACAGAAATCAGTGCAAACACAGAAGCAAAACAGCATGTATAGATTCAGGTGTGGTTCAGAGTCATGCACTCCGGTGCATGCATAAAGAAATCAAGTGTGATTTCATAAAAACAAAATTTGAAAAACTATTGGCTAGAGCAAAGTTCAGTAAGACTTCAAACAGTGGATAATAGATAATCATAGTTGTATTTGATCACTAGGGCCGACAAACGGAAGGCCACAGTGATACTCGCAAAATGTTAATAAATAAATAAGGGAAAACCAGACCATGCTGAAGGTTCTCATGAATTTATTGAGAGCATGAGAACCACGTCGATTAAGAATAACCGTAAGCTGGTGATTTCGATATACTTGCGTTGTATTAAGGAGAAACTTGGTCATGGATTATGGTTCAGACAATAACCGAAATCTGCACAGACCCGTAGGTTCTATGGGCTCCCAAATATACATAAGGTGGGCAACCTTCTGCGACCCAACACATGAATTAGCGAAGTATCTCATTCATTTGCTGAAATAACTTGTCGGGAACATCGATACTTTCATTAAGAACTCTTTTGATTTCTTTCGTCGTTTGAGTACATTAATGCTAGACGGGATTGTGATGATGGTTAGCTTCTATGTACGCGCCTTTTTCACGAAACTAAACAACACAAGCGCTCTAGAATTAACAAATGAAGCACTTAATTCAGACGCGACATTCACAGATCGTACAAACAGCAAATCGTCAACGGTATGGCGATTTGTCTAAATATGAACCACTTCTTTTATAATGTACAGTTATACAAGCAAAAGGAAGACTTAGCAATGGTTTCACCTATTTTAGAAGTGTTAGCGAATATTTACATGGACCAGATTGAAGAGTTAGCTCTAAAAAATAAAGCTCTTTAACCTAAGATATGGAGGCCTTATGTCGATGATACATTCGTCATCATAAACCTCGAATGGTAAAATAAGCACAACGGTCTATCGTAAGCCAATCGACACAGATGATGTCTTGCGGTACTCATCAGTGCACCCCAAAAGGTATTTAATTCATTTTCCAAATCTCTGTTGTACAAAGTTGAACGCTTGTGCAGCGATGCCACCGATAAAAAGCGATCCTATCACGAATTTAGTCGTCGGGTTACTGACCATGGTTACCTTAAGAGCCCAATTCAACGCAAACTGAAACAGGTAAAATAACCAGCACCTGAATCGGAAAATGTTTGCCGTACAACAGTTTCTATACCTTACGTTAAGGAAACGTCGATATGAGTTGAATTTCGAATAATGTATGTATACGAGTAACGTGCAAAAGGGGTAGAACGTTCCGATCCTTATTAACACGTCTCAAGGATAATACGCCTTCAGGCTGCGCGACGAATTGCTTATGTAAAATCAACTGCAAGGGTTTCTTGGGAGTATATATCGGGTAAACATCCAGAGAACTCAGTACTAGGATAACTGAACACAAATATCGAATCGGTGAGGAGTCATGCAATTCCATTGAATATCAATAACTCATCAGAGATTCAGCAATAGCTGAACACATGCAGGACAAACGGTCGCAGCGTTGATCTTGATAACGTAGGAGTGATAAAGCGGGGAATAAAACCATACATGGAAGGACTTCACGCTGAGGCGATTAAAATAACAAAGGCTAGTAAGAATGCAGTCAATAAGGTGGATGGGGTTGATATCTTCACAATTTGGGTCCGGTTCTGCAGCGGATACACATTAGCGTGCGAGAGCGAGTAGTTAATCGAGCTAATCGGTCATCAGATGCCATTCACACCTGCAAAGACCAAAACAATTGAGGGAATATTCGGCAAGTAGGGGTGGCGTTGCGTCAGTTGATATTGATCGCGCCTGTCTACCTTACGAGCGCAGAACACACCATGGGCTGTGTAGTTCTTAACCAGCTTAAGAGTGGTCAGGTGAATGAAATGTGAGCTCAATCTCTGTTCGTTCTCATACACTTGGTCTGACGAAACTTCTGAGTCACAAGCGAAACGTTACCAAAAAACGCTCTCACCGATTCATTACAAAATTTCTTTTTCATAACTAGATCACATTAAATAAAAACTCTCTAGAATGTTCAGTCACAGCGACGATTGCCATATTGTGGAGATTTCAGCCCAGTCTCTCTTGTTAAGCCCATTTTTTAACCCTTAGCGATTTCGACTGCCTCCGCTGGCAAACTTTCAATATAAGGCTTAGTGCTACGCCGTATTACATCTATGTTGCCAAAGTCCACATCGTGGCCATTATCCAACAAATGTTCAGCTAATCAGGAGTCATTGATTAATACCCAATATGCCCCCTTATCATGTGGATGTTTCTTAATTCACTTGTTGTGTTCTTCAATACTAGTGTGAAGTTCATTGGCTTCTCTCTGATGCGCACGTCGGAACAATATTTTCACTTGATTAATTGAACACAATTCGTAGAGCTGCCTACTCCCAAAGTGGTCACGATAGGTATTCGGTCTAAGACAGATGAAACGTCCAGCAACCAGCGAAAGCGACAGGTACACAATAAACATTCTGTCCCTGGACTAAGCATGATTTGCACCAGCGTAAAAGAAACGAGTGCAACTTTATTGAGGGACAGGCTAGAGCACGATAAAGAAGAATGTAAAATGTTATGCAGCAGCATGGACTTGGAGCCAGTTGAACCAGTTTCATTGATACGACTGAATCGTAGTCCAACTTCCTCAAATCTGGACCTACCAAGACTGCTTAAAATCGCGGAATACTCTGAAAGGGATATAGAAAACATCTTATTATACGACTTTCTCCTCCGCGGGGAGCGTTCAAAGATCACTTTTAGGATCTTCGCTTATATGTCTTCGTTGGAAATGTTCTTGAACTCCCAAAAACTATACCAAACGAAGCAGAGGGATGATAAAATTTTGGATTTCGCTGCATTCTTACTGCAAGCTGAAGCTGGTGATATTGTTTATCCTCCCAGATTAGATTTGTGACTTGATTCCGCATTGGCAAAAGTTTGTCGAGGTTGATTCTGTTCTGTTGACAATGTGAGTAGTTTTGTGGAAAAGTGCATATTATAACAGAAAAATGTTACAATTAAAGCGGACATAAAAACGAACTCACGGTGAGTGAAAATTTAATATCCGATGCAACTGTCCACACACAGAGTTATTCCAACTCTAAATTCCGGTGCGTCGCGTTGATCGGCATTGGTATTTCGCAAAGCTGAAAAATGCGGCGACAAATCAATTTTGCCTTTAACCGCCATCATTCGCAAAAACCCAATAATCCAGCACCAGCCGAAGGAGGACGCGTGCGGAAAAATTATTTTGTGTAATAATCATCGATTAGAACAAGCATCGATAGAAATGGAACTACATTTGATAAAAATGTGAAGTTACAAATTGCTTCAGATCTCGCCCCCTAGAGAGTGAGTCGACTGATGAACGCGCGATACACCGTTTATGCTATCTACTCAACCAGTCTTACGGGGAACCTCACTTTATGGCAGGTACGTGGTGAAGGGTTACATAAGATGGGTGAAGGCCGATTTGATAGATCATCACTGTTCATCATAGGTTGTGTGGGTGGATTCGAAGGGGTAGCTTCTTGTAATGACGTTTTTCGACGTAAGCAGGTTTCAGGCGATCGATGTTAACTTTGTCTTTGGTGTTGTTACGTAGCAGAACGAATTATTTCTCTTTACGTTCCATTTCTTTGAATGGTCCTTCGTACGAAGTTTGTAATGGCTTTCTAACAACGTCGAATCAAACAAAAATGTAGGGACAATACTTGAGGTCATTGTGGATAAATAATGGACGGTCGGCAACACGTGTGGAAACGGGCTTGATTGACTGAAAGTATTGCTTGAGTTTCAAGCAGTAGGATGCTGGTTGAACTTCGCCGGTGGTGCGTGTGTCCAGTAGCATCTCACCTGGCAGTTTCAGTATGGCTCCAAATACCAACTCTGATGGACAACAAGCTATGTGTTCTTTAACGGTGTTTCGAATACCAAAAAGTACGATAGGACGTCATGCAGACCATTCTGTTCCTGAACAAGCGGTGAGAACAGCCTTCAACAGACGATGGAAACTTTCAATTTGTCCATTAGCTGCAGGATGGTATGCTATGGTATGCAGACGGTAACATCCTGATAAGTCACACAGTATTTTGCCCATTAACAAATTTTGCGTTGCATATTGTGCCAGATGAAACGATCTGTTATGAGTTTTATGGTTGATCGAATGCTCGGGTGCAACAGTCCATAAAAGCGATCGAAAGGTCTCGGTTTACCGGTCGATATTAGACAGTGGATCTTGACATCGCAATGGAGCAGCGACAAAAGTGCATATTTGAGTGACTCATTTGCGACGATTTCGGAAAATTCAATTTCGCTTTCTTGATGACTGGCCTGTTCTCTGAGGTCGAGTACTGGTTGGCTTATCTGTTGCATAGTACCTCGTGATAACGCATCAGCGACGATGTTATGGTCACCACCAATATGTCTAATATCTGTGGTGAACTGCGCAATGAATAAGTTGACGAATTTCTCTTGGTGAATTTAGGCCTGTCGGAGAACAAAACGATCTTTTTTCAAGAAATCTCTAGTTCGAAGCCCGATAACACCCTTGTTTTGTTGTTGACTGCAGCTTTCGCTTGTGCAACATACAATGTCCTTAGAAAAGACAAGCGTCAGTGATGTTTGATGTGGCGAGACACATTCCCCGTGTCATGATGTCATCGTTGAAATTTTGTGGCTTTTCATAGAGGGAGAACCCTTGAAGGGCGAAAACCAACAAGATTCTCAGACACCACCTCCGAACTTTCGCTTGGGCCGGAGAACCGACCCCACCCAGATGGCACCAACGTGGAGGTATTTCGGAAAGAAAGCAAAATAGTGTGATCACCTTGGTATCTCCCATTCGTTGTAGAAGATACTCCTCCTGTCAGCAGCAAAGAAGCAATCTATGAGGTGGCATTATCAAGGCTGTTCTATAGTGCTTGATGTGCTCTGGCGGGATTCCATTGTAACCAGATGGTCCTAATTTCGTCAGGCCTTCGATCGTTCGACCGAAAGTACTTACACGCATCATTCTTATGCGTTTGCGCGACGCTATCGACCAAGTGTTATGGCCAGAGCAATCAGGCTTCAGAAAACAAAAGTCTGGTATCGACCAAATTGCAACCCTCCGCATATTAATTGAACAAAGCATTAAATGGCAATCGCCTCTTTGCCTCAACTTCATAGATTTTGAGAATGCCTTCGACAGTGTGGACCGCGAATTCATATGGAAGCTTTTGCCACACTATGGGGTCCCACCGCTGTATATTGACCTCATAAAGCAGCTGTATGAAGGTGCCTCCTGTCAGGTAATTCACAACGGAAGACTGACCGATCAATTTGCAGTTGAGACTGGCGTTCGCCAGGGATGCCTGTTGTCCCCAATGATTTTTCTGTTGGTAATAGACTGGATAATGAAACAGACAGTAAATAGGTGAGAGGAACTCTATCGATTGGAAGGAATCCGAGCATTTGGAGGATCTGAAATACGGTGATGATGTCTTCTTGATATCACGTGACCCCAACGTCTTCAGAGAAAGACCGAGAGACTAGCACACTCTGCTTCATATGCAGGACTACGTGTGAATATTGAAAAAAACAGAAGTCCTCCGTGTGCTAAGTGATGAGCACCCATCAATCACCATCAATGGTAAAGCAGTTAAAGACGTCACGCAATTCGTGTACCTCGGCAGCCTTGTTTCAATAAGTGGTGGCACGGACGAAGACATAGTCGCCAGAATCGGCAAAGCAAGATACGCGTTCATAGTTTTGAAACCCATTTGGGAGTCGAAGGTTCTATCAGAACGCACGAAACTCCGTATATTCAGAAGCAACGTCAAATCCGTGCTACTCTATGGATCGGAAACCTGACGAGTGACAGCAAAGTCTTCTGGCCGCTTGCAATCATTCCACAATAATTGCCTTCGTCGAATTATTGGGGTAAAATGGCCAGAAAAGATAAGGAATCAAGACCTGTGTCAGATTGCTGCTGAGGACCCGATCGCCCAGCAGATCAGTAGAAGAAAGTGGAGATGGGTTGGGCACACCTTGCGGAAACCTGATGATGACATCACGCGTCATGCTCTGGTTGAACCCATCGGGAAGAACGGGTCGGGACGCCCAAGGGCTATATTGAAGCGCTCGTGTGGAGAAGAAATCCGCACGTGTGGACGTACGAAAGAGACTCAACTGGGCTGCTATGGACAGACCAAGTGGGACAAGTTGGCCGGGCCCTATTTTTCCTCCAGGAACTCAAGGGATTAATTCAAGGAAGTTCCAGTTCGATCGTTTCCATAAAACTAAAACCTCATCCAAGAGTGGGAGGAATAACGAGCTGTGCAATGGTTGGGTGAACGATTAATGTTTTCGAATACTGCTTAAATAGTGTAGTTCTTATAATGAATAGTGGGAAATGCTCGATCCATCTGTCCAGCGCTGTGATGAGTGCATGCCCGTGTCATGGTGTCACGTTGATTTTCGTGGCGTGGCTTTTTATAGAGGGAGAACCCATGACAGGAGGCGAAAAACCCCATATTCCTCATACAACCACCACCGAACCTTTCGATAAGGCCTAGAGACCGACCCACCGAGTTGGCACCAATGTGGTGTATTTCTGTAAGTGTCCCGCCAAATAGCTGATCAAATTGGTATCTCGCGTTAGTTGTAGAACACAATTTTCCTGTCAGTATCGAAGAAGCAATGCATGAGGTGACATTATCAAGGCTGTTTTACCGTGTTTGATGCGCTCTGGTGGGATTCCATTGTAACCAGATGGTCTTAATCTCATTAGGCCTTCGATCGTGCATATAAATTAATCAAGAGTGGGGGAAATAAAAAGCCTTGCAATGGTTGATGAACGATTAAAATTTTCGAATAAACGCTGTGAAACAGTGTAGTTCTTAGAATAAATAAAGGGAAATGCTCGATCCATCTGTCCATCCGCTGTGTTTTGAAAACAAT
>JACCGJ010023345.1:0-10052 GCA_013407085.1 Atriophallophorus winterbourni
TCAAGCCGTCCTCTGGTCCCAGAATTTGTAGCTGCGACTGAGAAAAACGGAAAGGGTTTCTCTTCACCAAGCCGGTGAGAGGTTAGCTATAGAAAATTGGTGCGTACATTTAAAACATGACATTTAAAACGAGGCATTATATAACAGGATTTTTTTTAAATTGTGGTCAAGACCAAATAATTTCAAAATGAACAAAAAATGGACAATTATGACAACAGACAACAGGCATATTCACGGGAAAAAGTCTGGGAAAAGCCCAAGCCACAAGGCATCTAAACCCCTTTTGAATGCACCTATTGATGTGCAAGCTATTAGTTCCTCAGGCAGCTTGTTCCAGAAGCTTACCACTCTTTCACTGAAAAGTGTTGCCTAAGATTCAGACGGCTGTGGTTTTTCGCGAGCTTCAATGTATGTCCTCTAGTTGAGGGGTTGATCGCTCGAGAGAACAGGATTTGACAGCCCTCGTCTCCTAAGCCTTTCAGGATTTTGAAAGTTTCTATGAGGTCACCTTGTAGACGCCGACGCCGAAGGGAGAATAGACCTAAAGAAATTAGACGTTCTTCGTAGGGTTTCCCAAACATACCTTCAACCATTTTGGTAGCCAGTCGTTGGACTTTTTCTAATAGTAATATGTCCTTTTGAAAGAAGGGGCTCCAGGCTTGCACGCAGTATTCTAAATGCGGCCTGACAATCGCCGTATATACAGGGATAAACACTTCCGGCGTTCTACATGTCAGAACGGATTTAAGCCTAAAGAGTTCTCCTCTAGCTCGTTGTGCAGCGGTGGCACACTGCGCAGCCCATTTGAAGTCCGCTGTTACGACTATACCCAAATCCTTAATCCTCTGAATAGATTTAAAGTCGATCCTACCGTTATTCGCAGTTACTGTAATTCTGTCGACTGCTGCAGATAACAGATGACATTTACTATAGTTCAGAGGAAGATCCCAATCCTGCGACCATTTAATGACCTTTTCAATATCTCTCAACAAATCACCGTGATCACTGGATCCGGTTAATTTGACATCATCAGCAAACATGTAGCAGGGACATGACAACTGCGATGCCAGATCATCGATGAAGATCAGAAAAAGTATTGGGCCTAATACTGAACCTTGTGGGACCCCACTGGTAACTGTTGCTAATTCAGAGGTAGTATCGCCTACACGGACCTGGAAGGATCTATCACGAAGAAAACTGGTTATCCAGTCGTGAAGCTTACCAGATATGCCTTTGGCCGAGAGCTTCATCCATAGGAACCTGTGACTAACCGAGTCGAACGCCTTACTAAAGTCTAAGCAAAAGACATCTACCAGTCCGCGTTCATTCAGTTTCTTAGAAACTCAATCTAAAAAGCATAAAAGAATTGAGAGACACGACCTTCCTTTAAGAACGCCATGTTGAACCGTGCTTAATGATGAATCGTGCACGAGGTGGCTGCACAATCAATCCCTGATAAGTCTCTCCAAGGTTTTACATAAAACACTAGTCAAGCTTACCGTTCAATTCAGCTTGTCGAGATTGCACAAATCTATTTTTACTTAACAATTTTTCTGGTAAAAATCTATTGTACAGTTTTCGATATCTTCAGTTCAATTTGTTCTGACAATATCGTTTCGCTCAGACGATCGATAGTACTATTGATTTATCAATTTCCTATTAACGTTATCACTCACGGTTCAACGATTTTTTGTTCGATAACTCAGTGAACACAATTTTTCTGTTGAATACGATTTTGTACATAATCAACTCATCACTTAACACAATACACTTCTGTTGTGTGCGTTACCCGCGTTCTCGGTCGATCTGGGCTTTGGGAATTCCGTCTCGGGAACGTAACATTTCGAGTAGAAATATTGAAGTCATTACAAGAACAAGGAATTATCAAAAGAGGATTGCGGATTATATGTACGTGGATCAAAAGAATGTTCGTGAGTCAGATCACTATTTTTGTACTGCGTGTTTTTATACTAGCTTGAATGGTGAACTGCATATTTTTGGGGAGCCCGAGTTTTTTTGCACATTCTCCCCATATTCTGATATTTTTAGTCAGTAATTCTTTGCAATGACTTCGAATAGCTTCAGCGACACCGCCCACCGCCCTGCGATTTTTGATTTTACACTTCGACATTTCGGTACGCATAATCCTCGTCTATGGTTCGCTCAAGCTGAAGCAATTTTCGAATTTAGACGCATCACTAAACGGGAGAGTATGTACAACTGTATTGTTGCTCACTTACCCACCGAGGCTGCGACAGAGGTCACCGATAATATTTACGATAAAACGAAATCCGACTGGTATACCACACTAAAAAAATGCGTTGATCAACAGAATAGCCGCATCAGATGAGCAAAATTTGCGTGCATTGTTAGCAGGAGTAGAGATTGGTGACAAAACCCCTTCACAGCTCTTACGACATATGATGCACCTTCAAGGGAAACAACCCCTGAATGAGTCGGTTTCACGTGAACTATGGTTTCAAAACTTACCTGTAGATTTGAGAAAATCTCTTTCTGTTCTCGAGAAAGATATACCTCCACAGAAGCAAGCAGAAACCGCAGACCAAGTTCATTCGGTGTACAGAGCCAGGTCACCATCTACCCTACAAGAAGTCACATTAAAACCCGTGGTGGAAACCGAAGTACAAGAGCTTAAGGAACAAGTCGCTGAATTGACCTCACAGATCTCAGCCCTAACAAAGATGTTCAACGATCGGCCATCAAGACTTAGCCGCAGTCGAACGCGCACATCAAACAGAAGTTTATCCCGAGACCGCTATAAACGCGAGCACAGTCTATGTCATTATCACCGCCGATTCGGCTCAAAGGCTAGAAAGTGATTGCCATTATGTAAACTTTACAAACCAGGGAAACTTCAACGCCAGGCAGTAACAGCGACGACTTCACCTGGCAACAACATTAGTCGCCTATTTTATGTCACTGATTGTTCGAATAAATTGCGTTTTCTCATTGATACGGGTGCTGAGATAAGTGTAATCCCGCCCACACCACAGGAACGCAAGAACAAAACCTCATTGACATTACAGGCGGCAAACGGTACGCAATCACCACGTTCGGCCAACGTTCACTAACTTTAAACCTAGGCCTCAGACGTGATTTCCGTTGGATCTTTACCGTTGCAGACGTACGAAGCGCTATATTAGGTGCAGATTTCCTTACACACTTTAACTTGTCCGTCGATTTGAAGTCCCGTAAACTAATGGACAACCTGACAGAGTTAAAAACCCTAGGAAAACCATGCCGTTCTGCGATACAGTCTATTCGCGTATTACCACCGAATATTCCAGAACAATATAGCAGCTTATTGTCTGAATTCCCAGAAGTTTTCCGCCCAAACTCACCGAATAATGCGATTAAACACGACGTTAGACACCACATCGAAACACGCGGTCCCCCAGTCTTCACTCGACCAAGACGGTTAGCACCAGACAAATTGGCCATTGCTAAACGAGAGTTCGAGCATATGATGGAATTGGGCATCATACGTCCATCAAAATCATCATGGGCCTCACCTCTCCACATGGTCGAAAAGAAGCAACATGGTGCATGGCGCCCTTGTGGTGATTATAGAGCACTGAACAAAATTACTGTTCCAGATAGGTATCCTATACCACACATCCACGACTTTGCCTTGGCACTTAAAGGAAAGACCATCTTTTCCAAACTTGACTTGGTGCATGCCTATAACCAGATACCAGTGGAACCAGAAGACGTGCCCAAAACAGCCATAACCACACCATTCGGACTTTTCGAATTCGTTCGAATGCCATTCGGTCTGCGCAACGCAGCACAGACATTTCAACGATTCATGGATCAAGTTTTCTTGGGTCTCGATTTCGTCTTCGTTTACTCCGATGACGTACTCATCGCTAGTAAATCGCCCACTGAACACTCTGAACATTTACATCGCGTCTTTCCACAACTGTCTAAGTATGGCATAGTCGTAAACCCCGATAAATGCGTATTTGGCGTCGATTCACTGGAAATTCTTGGACACCGAGTTGATTCCAAAGGTATCAGGCCATTAGAGCAAAAGGGTTCCGCCATAAATGACTACCCAATACCCGAATCAATACGACAACTCCGTCGTTTTCTTGGTCTTGTGAATTACTACCGTCGATTCATTCCTCACTGTGCCGAGCTAATTCAACGATTGACGGATTTACTGCGCAACAACAAACGCTCGTTAAATATGACGGACTCAGCTAAAACTGCTTTTAAACGCATTAAAAATGCGCTAAGCGAAGCAGCGTTGCTGAACCACTTACCGTCCGATCCTAATATCAAACTATTTTTATCCACGGATGCGTCTAACGAAGCAATTGGTGCAACTTTGCAATATAGTCGTAATGGAGAACTGTGCCCATTATCGTTTTTCCAAAGAGACTGCAACCAGCTCAGGTTCGCTACAGTACGTTTGGTAGAGAATTGCTTGCAATCTATTATGTCATCCGTCATTTCCGCCATTTACTCGAAGGGCGAGAATTCACGGTTTTAACTGATCATAAACCGCTCTGTTACCTTACATATCGTGCGAATGATATCGCATGAATTCTTCTGAAGCCAACGATACATCTCCGGCTTCATTGAACCACATCGAATATGTATCCACATTAGACAAATTTCACATTGAACAGCTTTAGCGTTATTGGCAACCTGTTTCAAACAAACCAGACAAGAATCCCCAGAGTGAGCAGCGGAGCCCCCATTCTCTTGAGGCTTCCTTGCAGTCGGTGCTGCATGATCTCCTTTTGCAGATTTACGAGTCGTAACCAGGTTCAAATCCGTTGAAAATAGAATAAAAGTTCTTGTAATTATCTTGAAATAGATCCGATATCCACAACAATATCAAAATATCGTAAGGAGCAAACGTCCACGGTTGACCTTCAAAATATGTCTGTGGAACGTTTCGAAGGAGCGCCCACCACTGCCTGCCAAAGCTGGTTTATTTTTCTCTGGTATCCTTGTCGTATGCGAAGGTACGTCCGATGTTTTCCAAACCGTCCTTCGGTCCCAGAATTTGTAGCTGCGACTGAGAAAAACGGAAAGGGTTTCTCTTCACTAAGTCGGTGAGAGTTTAACTATGAAAAATTGGTGCGTACATTTAAAACATGACATTTAAAAGGAGGCATTATATAACAGGATTTTTTTAAATTGTGGTCAAGACCATATAATTTCAAAATGAACAAAAAATGGACAATTCTGACGACAGACAACCTGTATATTCACGGAAAAAAGTCTGAGAACGCCAGACCACAAGCATCTCAAGAATTCAATTCAGTTTATGGTTGAAAAAGCAATTACTTTACAATAACCATGCAGTTGAACTATAGGTACAAGTGTATATGTGTGTCGAAAAATGTCAAAATCAAAATAATTCTGGTAACGATAGATTATAAATAGTTCGGGGCATAATTTGGATTGGCTCTCAGGAAATCGTCTAGTTTTAATTTAAATATGGAAAAAGTGTTTGAGCTTACCAAATCGGCTGGCAGGGAATTCCAAGCGAAACAAATACGCACAGAATAAAAATACCTGCGGCAGTTCTGATTGGAGTGGGGTATTTCCAACTTGCAGTTGTGACCGCGGTTGTTTCTGGATGTTCGTCGGTGAAATAGTATATCCAAAGGGTGGGAAACACTGTTAAGGATTTTGAATGTGAGGAGGAGGTCGGCTCGCAGTCTCTTTTGTGCAAGCGTCGTCAGCTTCAGTTTACTTAGTCGGTCAGCGAATGGTAGGTTTTCGAGCCCAATGACCAACTTTGAGGCTCTGTGGTGTATGCGATCCAATAGTGAAATGTCTTTTTGAAGCCATGGAGTCCAGGCTTGTGAAGCGTAATCAGTAAGCGGGTGTATGTACGTTTTCATCATCAGAGAAAAACATCTCTGGGAAAAACGTCCGAATATCCGCCTTAATACACCGAGCATCCGAGACGCGCGTTTGTAAACGGCTTCGCATTGTAGACCATTTTTCAGGCTACCGCAAATCCAGACACCCAGGTCTTTTTCTTGTTTGGTGTACTTCAGGATATTGTTGCCAAGCTTGTATGAATGAGAAAAGCTTAGCACACGACCAATGTGCATGATTTGAGACTTCTGCATGTTTAGCGGTAGGTTATTTTCAGATAACCACATTTGCACAGCATCCAAGTCACTTTGAAGCACACTGCAATCCTCGGCAGTGCTGATTTTTTTCCATATTTTATGTCATCTGCGAACAGAACCATCTTACTGCCGCGTGGTGTTGGCAGGTCATTCATATAGATCAGAAACAGTATCGGTCCAAGCACGGATCCCTGTGGAACACCGCTAGTGACGTCGATTTCCTTCGATAGTATACCGTCAACTCGAACCCGTATGTGTCTTTTGCTGAGATAGTCTCGCAGCAAGTCATACAGTCCTCCAGCAATACCGTGTTTCTTTAGCTTTTTCAGCAGTAAGTTGTGATCAACTCTGTCAAAAGCTTTAGAAATGTCTAAGTAGCATGCATGAATACTGCCTCCGGCGTCCACTACACTAGTCCAGTCGTCCAAACATGTCAGCAAATTAGTTAGACAAGAGCGGTTTCTGCGAAATCCGTGCTGGGCAATTGTCAAGAGTCCGTTCGATTCCAGGTGGCGCACTACTTCTGCAGTGATTATGCGCTCAAAAACCTTCGGAACCGAAGACAGCAATGTCACAGGCCTGTAATTTTTTACTTCAGAACGGCATCCACTTTTGTAAATTGGTGTAATTATTCCCAGCTTCCAATCAATTGGTACAATTCCGACTTGAAGCAATTCGCTAAACAGACGAGATAAAGGTCCCGAGAGCTGCGCATGACAGCTTTTGAGGAGCTTCGGTGAAATTTCGTCTGGTCCCGGAGATTTCTTTGCGTTTAACTTTCTTAAGTGATGCGCAACCACCATCGGAGTAATTATTATTTCACTCAGAGTGGGACGATCATATCGAAAGCTTGGTTCCTGTTCGTGCTCTGTGGATTTCGGTGCAAATACTCCAGCATAAAAGTCTGCTAACAAATCAGCGGTTTGTTCAACGGATTCTGTGAAGCCGGACGAAGTTTTCAGGGCAAAGACTCCTGGTTTAATATGTGTTCTATCGTTTACAAGTCTATACAAGAGCTTCGGATTCTGGTGCATCTGAGTAATCAATTTCGATTGGAACTCTTGTTTATCATCTCGAATTAAGCTGATAACTTCGTTTCTCAGTCGTGTAAATTGTGCCCAAGAATCAGCTGTGTTGGTAGCCTTGTGAAACTCCCACGCTACTGCCCTTTGTTTCATCCACTTTTTGGTCCTGCTACGTAGCTTAAATTTGTTACGTCGAGAATTTTTCTTCGGGACGAGTTTTGAATGTTTCTCTAATATAAGTTTCAGGTGTTGTAGGAGAGAGCGCCAATGACTGTCTGAATCGGAGTAATCCAACTGTATGAGACTAATGCTTTGAAGCTCTGCACAAAGGGTACGGTAGTTTACCTTTCTGAAGCATTTCATTCCGTCAAATTTGCGCCTAGCACTGCAAACGTAGTAGAATTCTAGGACAACGTGGTCGCTCCGTCCGATCGGCGGTTTATAGATGATAGTTTCTACAGCGGTAGGATCAGATGTAAGTATCAAGTCCAAGGTAGACGGCCTGTCAGCTCCCCTCCTACGAGTAAATCCTTTAACGTGGTTATAGAGGGGTGTGTAATCCAAGACTGCTCGAAGTTCGTGTTCAAATGTCTCTGGTGGATGATCATCACGGTTATATAGCTGAGGAAGGTTGAAGTCTCCCATTATCAAAATTTGAGTGTTATATCGCGTTGTTACATATTGCAAAGCAGTAATCAGTTTATTGTTCAGGTCGAGGTTCGCGGTTGGAGAACGGTAAATCACCCCAATAACGCACTGGTCACCAGAAGTAAGAGTTATAGAACACCAAAGCGTGTCGGGTATATCCAGATTTTGGTCATTCATAACTCTGCAAATAAATGATTGTTTGCAGTAGAGTGCTGCTCCTCCGCCATCACTCAAACGGTCACGTCGAAATAAAGACATGCTTGGTAAAGAGAGTTCTAGATCAGAAAACGAGGGAGTGAACCACGTTTCTGTTATGGCAACTATGTCTGGGTTCGTTTCATCACAAATCTCGGAGAGTTCGTGCAGCTTATTGATCAGGCTGTTTGCGTTCTATAGATGCACTTAATTGTGTTTTTTATGAGTAATGACGGGGTGTAAGCTGTTTGGTTCAACAATTTGCTAGAGAGACTTTGTGTGTTTGTATATAAACAATCAATAAAGTTTGTAGTGTTCATATCATGAGAGGTTATTGGGGGTCCGACTCTGTCAGAGCCGGAATGCTCACGTTTTTTTGAAGTGGCGCATGAGGTTCCAATTGAACTGTGACACTTGGCGTAGGTTGATCTGTACTATCCGTTTGCAGAATTTCGTTTTTGATCCTGGGCAAGCTTAACTTTACGTTTTAGGGTAGATATCTTCTGTTTGACTTCCATTCGCGTTTGACATTATCGGTCATTTCGGTTGTCAAAAAGGTTAGCTTCAGAGGGCTAGGACCTTGCCCTTTATAGTTTGTAGACATCGGCATCCTGAAAGTGCTTACAAGTATGGATGTTTTAACGCCGATGTTTTCAGCTAGGTATTTCCACTGTTTGTGATCGTGCTCAAACTTTTGAGAAGGATCGTCTGCAGCGTAATCTGGAACACCCAGAAGTACGATACTTCTTGGATTATTTTCCTCTCAATAATTCTTTGTCGTCCTTCGCTCCCACCATGGTAGGTCCGGAAGGATACGACTTGTAGAGTTGGAAACATCTCTAAGCTTGTAAGCATTTAAAAGTACGTTTTCCACATCCTCAGCTGATTTCAACGTTACTTTTAAAAGACTTGGATCATTTTTGCCGGGGGAATTCATGTGACGGTGTAGCCGAACAATTGATGAGGGGGTAACTATGGACAGTTTCATCTGACTACAAAGATTATGCCACTCCACCAAGTCGTGCTTCTGTTTGGCTTCGAATAGCGTTTCTTGTGACTCGGTCACGTTGGTACACATCACACTGAGGTTTATACGTGTGGGTTTTGGCTTATAGTTTGGGTCCTTGTTTTTGACGGTGGCTATGTGGATTTCTTTCTGAAATCCGCGACATGTGTGCAACGCTGGCGAATCCTTTTTAGTTTCGGTCAGATTTTGCGCAGTTATCTGGGCAAATGTCGGCCTGCTCGAGTGTGACAAGTTCCCTGTTGAATTTTCGGTAGTGGTCTCTGAGTGCGGCAATAATGGTATTTTTGTCGCGTTCATTATGCGTTCATTAAGTGTTATTAGGCTGGATTCTAAGCCATTTAGACGTGTCTCGATTGTGTTATCAGTGGTCTTTGCTTCAGAAGATGTCACCTTTGGTTTGTTTTTGCAAACTTGGCAAACATAACAGACACCGGGACAAATGTCTCCATTAATAATCGCCACCAGGTCTGGGGTCAACGACTTATCACATTTTGCATGCACCTTTGACAAACAGTCGTAACATGTGACACATCTCGCCTTGGGGCTTACAACCTTTCGGCAAACCGCACACACGCACCGCGGGGTGCTTTGTCTCGTTTTCAGGGTCATTCGGTCAGGAAAAATTTCAACGCTGTTCACACGTAGTGTTTCGACCGATCGATCAACAATGAGTGGCGTGATGACGGTAAACTGCAGTGATCACGAAGTAGAGTGAAATCTGTAATGAATCCTGCGGTACGTTTCGGGATTTGATCTCAGGATATTCAGGGTAGCTCCAGTCGATGCAGAAGAAGTAGCTCCTTCGAATTGTATCAATAACTAGAGAAACTTGAACAGCAACAACAACTTTTCACGCGTAGATCCGAAATGGGAAAAACACGAAAAATCACAAATTGCACGTATTGCTGAATACCACTACGAGAGGGATAATTCCAGATAGCTGAATTCGAGAGGATTTCAAAAATGTATAATGTATCCACTTAGGTCCAAGTGCAAGAAGAGTATATCCAGGTAATCGGGAGCTCAAAATAA
>JACCGJ010023346.1:0-12834 GCA_013407085.1 Atriophallophorus winterbourni
TGCGAGAAGCAAGTTGGAAGTGCATGAACGGTTGGAGCGAAAGCCGTGTTGTTGTGTGATTAAAAGTCGATTTGTTTCAAGTTGTGAAACAAGGTGGTCAGACATTATGCTCTCCATGACTTTAGAAATGACTGACAACAGCACAATAAGGCGATAATTTGCGGGTTACGACAGGATACCGCCTTTAAAGATAGGCGTGATAACTCCTTCTTTCCAAGCTTGGGGGACGGTGGCGGAGTTCATACAACGTTGGAAATACGTAGCAAGTAGATGAGATATGTGCAGCTACTTTCAGGATCTTAGGGTGGATGCTGTCGAGTCCTGTGGAAGAGTATTGCCGTAGACATGAAATCTTCTTGTGGACCGCATCAGGGGTAAACATCATTTCTGGCATTTCCTGTACGTAATGTGAGGGAGAAGAAAAATGGGAGGAGTTTGTAGGATAAATAGGGTTGAAAATTGGGGCGTAGTGTTCAGACAACAGGTTTGCAGCTTCCGTGGCTGTTGAGGTGAGACCATTTGCGCTGACTAGGGATGGAATTCCAACTTTAACTACCCGTCTTTGATTCACAAATTGGAACAAACTTTTTGGGTTATCCAACAACTTGTTACAGATGTGCATTTCATACTGGCATTTGTCTTGGCGGCTGAGAGATGTGCAACGATTTCGCCATGACTAACAATTTCCCAGTCAGTTCGACTTCGTCCTGTCCGGTAACATTGCCACGCCAAGTTTCGCTGTGCTATGGTTTTGCGTGTTCGGCTGCGAAGGAATGATCGGGGGTTCTTCCGACAGAGGGGCTTTTCGTGGCTCGTGCGAATGCTTCGCGTTGCGTTAACACTAGCAATTATAATTTTCCCCCTCGTATTGCTCGTTCGATATGAATCGGACCAATGTAGTTTACTGAAAAAATGAGAGAATCGAGATCAGTATTTTGAAACCTGAAAATTGTAGGCGGCTCCACATCGACTTCCATGGAAGCCGCAAATACCCTGAAGGATCAATATATGGCGGTTTTCCAGAATTTCCAACCATCTTCGTTGAATATCACCCAACCCCCACTTAAATACTACTATTCTGTTCATCGCTGAACGTGGTGACCGAACATTTGATTGTTGGGTCTTGTAAAACTTTGCTTTTCTACCTGCTAAATTCGGTGAAAATCATTATATGAAATACTATTGAATAAAATCTCGTACTCACCGACAAGGTTGTACAATGATGGTGTTATTCTATACTGCGCAGTTGACACCGTGCTAAATTGATTTGCCACTGATAACACGATAAAGATTCACTACCTTTTTACATATATCTGTCTAGGTCTTATCAATCGTGCAGCACTTATGTGCTGTGCAGCTAACACCGTGCTAAATTGATTTGCCATTGGTATTGAGCTGCATGTGAATATACGCTGGAGTCCCACTCTCGTTGTTATTTTCCTTTTCCATATCTGTCTAGGCCTGGGTAACCTGACATTATCTTAGCCCATGTGCAATCTTTGACTGCTGCACTTTGTCCGGATCAGGCTTGTGATTACTTCCATGCATACAAATCAACCTGACGGTATGTTAGGTTGCGTGCGTTCTATGGTTGTTCTGCACTTTGCCTCGATGAGGCTTGTAAAACCATACATATATCCAAAGCGCTTTGGATCTTCACCTGCGGATACTTTGAGTACATGAACCCCAGAGTGGTGTAGTTGTGGTCCTCTACTTTTGGGGCTTGCATTTTAACACGTGGTTCATGCTGTAAAGAAGCTTGCAGGCTACGTAGTCAGGAATGTTACAAAGTTATAGAACACAAACCGGTATATTGTCCAATTTTCCTGACCTGAACATAGTTCAATAATTTTAGCTCTGCCACAGCATTGTAATTCACTGGTGTTCTTCGAGCTAGATTCTTTATTATTGATGTTTTGTCGCCAGACTTCCTTACATCTCCAGAAACCGTAAAGCAATATTTTTAAATGAGGCACAATATTTCATCTCGTTAAACGCGTCAGTTGCTAGAGCATCGACACCTGTATCGGCGAATGTGCATTCGTACAGTAACGATGTGCTGTACGGCTAACACCGTGCTAAATTGATTGGCCAGAGGTAGTGAGCTGCGTGCTGAAACACGCTGGAGTCTCACTGCCATTTCTATTTTCTTTCTCATATCTTTCTAGGCCTGGAGAACGTGACAGTATCTTAGCCCACGTGCAGTCTCTGACTGTACGGCACTTTGCCTGGATCAGGCTTGTGCTTTCGTATCGTATCGGCGACAAACCATAGTGGTTTCTGAATATTCGCCTTTGACTCGGTTTATAGGTCCGCCCTATTGAACTGCTTAGTTCGCAATGGAACCCCACCGAAGTACGTCGCTATCCTGAGGGACTTATACGCCCACTCGATGGAGAGGGTAAGGGCGTTCAGTTGCCTTTAAATGCCATTCAAAAACACTACAGGTGTAAGACGAGACTGTCACATCTCCCCATTCTTGTTCAACTTTCCCATCGTCCACCGGAGTGCTCTTAGCAGTTCATACACAGGTGGCGTTGAGCTTCTTTCAGGTCAACGTGTTATCCACCTGGATTATCCTTACTGGGCGAAGACCCAACATTTATCCAATATACGTTGGATATGATGGCAATATCGGCTTTATTTTTCCCGAGCAAGTATGAAGTGCTCCTTCAGGACTGGTTAACGGAACTGCCAAACTTTGCTATAAGTGATCTTGTTCTCGATTATGTTTAGCAGTTCCACTACCTAAGAAGTTTGGTGGGTGCTGGGGATGTGATAAAGAAGGAAATCACGTCCAGAATTGCTTTGGCCAGACTGGCATTTACCAGACTTAAGTGTCGCTGAGAGAGACGTGATTTAAGCTTGAGTTTGAAGAGGAAGATCCTTTCCACTTCGGTATGGACAGTATTACTTTGCGGGAGTGAATGCTGGACAGTTCGCGCAAAAGGTGTTAGGATGCTGGATGTCTTCGAAGGATTGCTGACGATCGGTGGCAACACCATGTTTGTAACTCTGTGGTCAGGCGGCTGCGTCTTAGTGAGCAACGGTACTAGCCTTCAGACAGCTATTAACCGACGTCGTCTCCGCTGATTGGGGCACGTCAACCGCTTACTTGGAGGAGTGGCTCGAAAAGCCTTACTTCTGGTCTACCTAAGGTTAGACGGGTGTGCTTGTCTTGATGAGGTGCAAGAGAAAGATAGAGTGTTTGGCTCGACACATTGGCAATGAACCGGCATCAATTGAAAGAGTGCATCGTTTCTTTTTCCCAATGACATAAATTTTTGATCTTATCATAAACTCTAATTAAAAAACGACGTGTTAATATACAAAGAAGAATTATTTCTTTTTTAACTGTCTTTCTTCCGCCTATTGTATATTTCATTGTTTTCGTTGAATGACACCATATATGTATCAGGTTGTGCAATTTTGTACTTCACATATAAGATCGTGCCAAATAGATTTGCCACTGGCATTTAGCTGCCTCCGAAATACTATGTGGTCTCCTTACCATTAACAATTTTCCTAAATAGATTTGAATGTATAACTTATGATTTCATACATACATATATTTGATATGCACGTTGTCATGCAGTAATTGTACGTTGCTGCTGATGTCGAATTCAGTTAAGATAACTTGCATGATTTATATTTCTCCTTAGAGTCTTTTGTCTACTGACAACTTATTATGATTTCACCTTTATAACGCTTATCGAATCCACTTTGCAGCCGAACTGATGCAATTTATCACATGAGTTACATGATCAATGAGCGGAAATTTAGCTCCCAGTAAAAGTACAGTATACATAAGCAATCTGCCTTTTACCCTGACGAACAATGACCTACATCAGCTGTTACTGCCCCACGGTAAAATTGTCAGGTAAGCGCTCTCCCTCTTTAAACATTCTCGGGATCCGTGCCATGTCTTGAACGTTAGACTATCTCCACCATCTTTATTATCTTGTTCGTGTTTCTTTGGGACAGTCAACACTCAAATTATATTTTTTTCTTTTTCCCATTCATAACTTACGGCTTGATTGTCGTGCGACCGCCTATTTCGTTTCTGCTTTTTCTAAGTCGGCAATGAAGGTCTATAGTGCCAGCGCTTATCGGTTTTATTGTCACGATGATGTGATTCCATTCCGTTTTCATGATAATGAATAAAGAAGAAACGTGAGAATTATCTTGTTTTTGCTGTAATGAGAAAAATGGGCGTTATTATCACATCTCTAACGGACGACCCGAAAGTTACTGTGTCAAATGACTATCGGACACATGGCCACTAGCACATGACCGGTTTCGTTTCTTACCTGCTATTTAAACGGAGCGTAATTAGCGTCTATATGGGTACCACCAATCCAGTGAAACAATCTAATTTTAGGTAGAATTACTAATATAGATTCCGATATCCTCACGCTTTACTACTATGTCTTCGCAAAATGCCGGGATTATCAAAGCTACTCAAGTTTTGAATTCCGCCGTTTGTTAGAATGTCCTGTTTCTCAAATCTATACAAAAATAAAATAGTAATAATATACGCTGTGATTTATACTTACTGCCTCTTGCCCTCACATTCAAATAATTAGATTTTGATATTCAATAGATTTTATCTTCAACCCAATCGTATATTTCTGACGTTCATATCTCTGTCCATAAGTCTATCGAAACCCAGCAATATATTGTCATCCGTGGGTAACGTGATTGTATCTCAGCCCATGTGTTGTCTATTTCTGTGCGGCTAACCGTGCTAAATTGATTGGCCAGAGGTAGCGAGCTGCATGCTGAAACAGGCTGCAGTCTCAGTACCATTTCCTGTTCTTTTTTCTTCCTCATATCTGTCTAGGCCTGGGCAACCTGACAGTATCCTAGCCCACGTGCAGTCTCTGACTGTGCGGCAATTTGCCTGGACCAGGCTTGTGCTTTCTAACCTTCTATTTCTGTGTAACATTTTGTGTGTTTCCTGGTTTGCGCTTTAATAATTATATACACCATATTTTTGTATCATATTGCGTTTATTCATCATCATCATCATCATCATCAAAGACAGCATTACACCGGTATTGTATGAAAGCACAAGCCTGATTCAGGCAAAGTGCCGCACAGTCAGAGACTGCACGTGAGCTAAGATACTGTCAGGTTGCCCAGGCCTAGACAGATATGAGAAAGAAAAAAGAACAGGAAATGAAAAATGACAAAATGAAATACCATCGGAGAACTTTATGATTTACCTGAACACCGCAGACAACACCGCAATAAGTATCGTTAAAGTCATACCTTGTGGTTAACTTCAGCCGATTCAAACTCTTGTGAACTGGATAATTCATCTAAAGAATCATCCGAATTGTATGTAGTTATTGAAGGCATAACTTTTCGCCCACGTTCAGAGCTCAGTCATAGCAAATGAGCTGAGCATGCAATGCTATCACAGCTAATACACACATTACGCCGGTTAGCGCGTACCGAATTCTTTAACTGCCACCGTGCGTAACTACTACTAACGGACTTAAATGAAATTTGTTCTTCTTTCTGCTGTCCTATTTGCAGATTGATGTCATGAAATGTTGATTGGGAACACTTGGGAATGATTGAGGCTGTGATGGGCTAATGAAAGTGGGCATTAAAACCGGATCTGCAGGTCTTTGCTGTGTGATAAGTGAAATAGAAAACAAGAAATGATTCGTCCGCACGTTTCGAAACATGAACAGCTATTTTGTTTTGTGTGTTTCTAACTTAGGCTCATCCGAATCACTAACACGGTCACTTGTAGATACTCCTAACTTGATTTCATCCAGTTCGAAAAATTTCACATCTTGTCTCAGAAATTCCCGCAACAAGTATTGGGGGTATTTTTGGACATTTCAACTTTCGAATTAGTTTTGATGTCTTCCAAAAAATGATCGAAAATTGCTTATACCTGTGTTCATTTTACACCATGGATTCTTCATCATTGCATTTTCCGCCTGCTTTAAACTCAATCGGATTTTTGGTCTATAAATTTGTGACGTCTCTTTTTCACGTTATATCCACCTTGTTAGAGTGACAATCGTCAAGGACAAAGAGACCAGGCAAAGCAAAGGAGTCGCTTTCGTGTTGTTTCTCAAACGTGACGAGGCACAACAATGTGTGTCGAAACTGAACAACTCAGAGGTAAGATGAACGAAAAGCAGATTTATCCCTCTCCTTAGATGTGTGATGTCGTTAATCACAAATTCCGTTTTTTCCTAAAGTGCCACCCATTTTCTGGAAAATTCGCGTGACTCCTGACACGGGGTTTATCGGGCCGTTGCATAGGATCTTTTGTCCATGACTGGTGTTTTACTTCCAGCTGAATTAGCTAACTCAACTTGAATTTAACTTTTTCCTCGGTAACAGTGTACAAATTGTGTATCATGTGAAATATCGTGCTGATTTTTTGCAAACGATATTATGTGGAGGTGCTCAAACCAAACCGTAAAATAAACAACTATTCGCGATCGAGTTTTCGGTTGCGACCGATCACCGATGACACGCAACATAAGATGGCGTTCTCGGTGGATAGCGAAAGTTATTCAAAGCAAACTTTTAAACTGGATAATTATTGTAACATATTTATATAATGTATGTGTGTGTATGAAATGACAAACGTGATCCAGGAAAATGCCGCACAACCAAATACTGCACGTAAGCTAAGATACTGTCAGGTTGGCTAAGCCTAGATATAAGCTTCAGATTTTTTACTCGTGTGTAGATAGGTTTATTCTTTTTATGCATGCATTCATCCCACTTGGTTATCGACCATCTGCCTGACAGCGTATTACAAATCTCTCACCTGGATTTAATACTTTCTTCTCGTGCTGTTGTGATACCTCTAGCATGACACGTGGTTTTGCTTGCGTTAGCTTAACGTATGAAATGTTTATTTTTCCATGTCATTTTCGTTGTATGATATAGAGGAAACTGAATGATACTCCCAGCCCTGTGTCACGTTGAGTTGCGACCCTTGGTTTACACTCGTTCGTGGGTGTCAACGTGGTTATCATGGATTTCCCATGCTTATGGCTATGTACAGCATCTACTTGGTGGTAATTTTACTCTTGTCCACTCCCTTATTGAGGAATTCAGGTTAAGTTGTGTAGACAAAGTGCTTCGATAGCTGTAAACATCACCGAGGAATTTCAGTTTGTTCATCCAATCCCTGTTCCAGCTCTTCGGTCGGACCATAAAAGCTTCCATCGCCCGGGATAATGGCAGGGCTCCCGAGTTTATTCGTCGTCGAGAATATCCGAATAAATCCAGATGTTATGAGTGTGGAGTGAGTGATGTGTAACTGTGATACTATAATAATAATAATAATATTTCCGTATATCTTATTTATTGTGTGCGTATGTTCAGTAGTGCAACTTTCTTGTGCTGCAACATTAACTGGCTGCTGAATAGCCTCCTGCTCGAAATGCGAGAACACGTTGGAATCTCACTGTGATTTTCCGTTTATCGATCGACTCTGGACAGCGTGACATTATCTCGGTTCGCGCAGTCTATCGCGCACTTTTTCTGGATGCATGCCAACGTTTTATATTGATTCATATTGATCCCATTCGGTGGTAGCATCGCGTTGCTAATATAGATGCCTGCAAACGGATATTGGGACTGAGGAAACTGGTGATGATCGCTCGCTTGTGATGTTTGTGACATGTTTTAAAATACTTTGCCACCGCCTGCCGTGCCGCGCTTTATTCACAACGCGTGGTAGAGGCTGAATGAAGACCGGGTATCCAGTCCATCACGTGGCTTGCTGGAACGATGAAACTCAGTCGAACTTATTCGTTTACCTGCGTGTATTCTAAAAGATCCACCTAATAATTGGTTTGAAACTTCATGACTGCATACCGAAATCAGTGGCGCAATGTTATCTATTGTGTGTGTGTCTTGAAAATCATAATCGCATCCAGTGACAGTACAAAACAAGCGGCTTTTTACGCACATTCGCATATTCCGCTTGCCTGCTTTCTATTTGGACGTTTGCTTCTCTGCTCTTCCTTCATGTTACTGGACACTTTGTCTGACTTTAGAACTGCGATTCATGAGGATGATGATGAGTATAATATATCCCAAACTAGGCCTGCTCTTTGATTGCGACACGGAACAATTGTTCTAGTGTCATTCACGGGACCGAACGCTTGTTTTTACAACCGATTCATCGTTACCTCTTGGTATTTATTACACATCTGAGCACAGAAACTACATTACGCATTGTATGCGCTTTTGTAGTGCTACTTCTTTGATTGACCAGAGGTAGTGAGCTGCATGCTGAAACAGGCTGCAGTTTCACTACCATTTCCTGTTCTTTTTCTTCCTCATATTTGTCTAGGCCTGGGCAACCTAGCAGTAATATCGCCCACGTGCAGTCTCTGACTGTGCGGCACTTTGCCTGGATCAGGCTTGTGCTTTCATACCATACTTCCTTGTTGCGCTGATAATACTGCGCAGGTGATAATCGACAATTTACCGCTGAGAGTTCGTCGTCGATGTCTCACTTGCGTTACTGATTTCTTACCTGCCTGTCTAGTTGTGGTAGCCTGATATTGTGGCAGCTCATGTACAGTCTCTCAGAAGGTGTAGAACTCTGTCTTACTTCATGTTTTTAAATGTTTATTTAATCTAAACGTAGTCTCGGGCGAACTGCAGTACAGTCATGGACTGCATGGCGAATGAGGCAGTATAGAACGACAAAGATATCGAAAGAATTCACGAAAGAACATATTCGAACATATTCAAAATTTGAGCTCTAAATTGATGTTCAGTAAACGTTACGTGTTCACGAATAAATAATAACAAAATACAGTACACAACGACATTAATTTGTCCTCAATAGCCAACTTTTTGACATATTTATTTATGGTTTATTATTATTGATGATGATTTATTGATCTTCGAGATAGAGACGTTTCGGGTGGTAATATAATATCACGATCGAGTAATAGATGAGGATAATTAATATTTAACCGGATAGTTGTGAAACGGGTTGAAATCGATTTACCTGAGCGTTGCACGCTCACTCACAGAGAGATGATGTGAAGAGCCAGAGTTGCATCCATGATGACATGTTGCATGCTACCACTCCATATACCGTACATAATTCTCACTTTCATTCATTGCCGTTCTTATCCACAGCTTACCTCATATGTTTAATATTATGTCGACAAAACCATAAACTGTTTGCAATATCGCGTTTTTGTGTTTCTTGCCTTATGAAACATGTGTTGCATTTCTCATTCTCATTGGTTTTCTTTATTTTTTTTCATTTTCTAATCAATCAGCATTATCATAGCTAACCTGAGTCCTTTTTGCCACGCGTTTCAAATATCATGATCAATTTTCTTTTACGATTAACAGTTTGCTTAACTGATTTTCATTGACCAAAATGGGTTGCTTTCTCATATCATCACTGTCATCTTTGATTCTTTAGTCGTTTTCATACAACTTCAAATTAGGACACATCACAATCAGTCCTTATAGTTTTTCTGTTCTTGCTACTAAGGCACAAATGTGCAGTCTGTTCTGGTAAATTGATTTGCCATCTCTCTCTGCAGTTTCATCCATTATTCTTTTAAACATTTTTTTCTAATCCTCGATAGCCTGATGGTATCTTAGTCTATGTAGTTTTGAAAATCCGCGTTCATCTGCTGTTCAAATAGTCACCTAAATTACCAGCTACTTGAATTTACTCTGAAAAGAGTTAATCATTCGATGCAATTAACACTTCCAGAGCAGCCGTATCGCGCTAGAATAGCTGAAGTTACCCCCTCACCTGTCTAGGCCTGCACTTCTTCAAAGTATCTTAGCTTACTTGCCCTATTCGACTGTCGTGCACTTTTCATGATGTCAAGCCTTTAGTGTCGATTACATAGCCGTCTCGATATTCGCTCTTATAATATATTTGTAAGATACTACTAGTTTAATTTGAGTAGCTAATTTAATTTCAGGAATTTGGCCATCTGAGCTACTCATGTTCGAAAAATGCACTTGGTGAACGCGAACCACCTCCGAAAAGGAAACGCACTCGTAAAAAATTCGCGTAAGTTCTGTCACACATGGTATGGTTATGTTGTGCGCATTTGATTTAACGTGTTGCTTGCTTGCAGTACTACTCATAAGAATTCGGGACATGCAGCACAGGATTCAACTGAAGAACAAGACGATGAGCCGGAGGATGAAGATTTGGAACTAGAAAGTTGGAGTGCCGCTGTAAGCTATCAAGCCTGTCTATCCTCGAGTGCAGATGCGAAGAGCTCCAAAGCCGATGCCCCGAAAAAGCGGATTCGTCGTGATGCGTACTTTTCCGATGAAGAGGGTTTCTCGGATAGTGACTAATTTTGTATTGTTCTCCCGGACACTCCGTTTTGTACAGATTTGCTTATATATTTCAATATTCTGTAGAATATTTGTGTAACACTGATGTTTTCACTCAGTTTAGCGGTTGCTCAAAGCTTTTTTGTGTGAAAGATTTCTCCATCATAAAAACTCACAGGTTGTTTCAGATGCTGAAGAAATTACTATTTTTCCGGCATGTATGCAATTCAGAATGTGTGAAATGGCAAGTCTGGACTCCCCCAAAGTTCCACACAGTGTAGTTCAACACGGCGTCACGTTGTCCCAAATAGACAGTTGCTACTACTGCGAATTCTCGTTTGTGTTTTATTGCTAGCAATCAATGCAGTAAGACGTGTACTGTGTGGAACAGACGTAGGGCACTCTTGCGTTTCATGATTGTGGTGTTTATCCAACCTCAATTGCTAGTTGGTTTGTTAGATGAAAAAATGTAACTGCAGATACGAACGTTTAAGTATCTACCCCTTATCGTTGATTATGTTTCTACTCAATCATTATGACCTTGCGTGTAATTTTCCAAGCAGTTCAACTCTACAAGACCGTCTTTATCCGATTGTTGTGAGTGTCTTCTGTAGCGATTTCAGCGAAGTTTATGCTTGACAATTTGATGCACTCTGGTTGCCAGATTCGCCTCCTAACTTGTCTACCAAATTTCATGTTTGTGCCATTAATTATTATTCAGTGATAATTTCTAGTGCAAGTTTTTCACTTCGACTTGAGTAAATAGTCGCTTTTGTGGATCGTGTCACCGACATGTTTTTCGATGTTGAACTTCTATTTACTTTGAATTTATAGCACGATACCTTTTTATTTGTTCCGGAAATTCAGAGTCTATATAGACTCTGGAGTCACAAGGGCTTTTTTTACACGCGAGTCATCTTATTAGTTGATAACACTCACTAGTTTCCATTTAACTTGAACCTTAGTTGAAAACGGTGTGTGAATCAAGCCGAGCGATGGCCCGTTCACAATTGGTTGTCGTACCACATAGCGCCGGTTTAGATCGTGTCAACAGTCACTCGGCTAAGTGGTTCGACTTGATTTTCCTTCATCGGAACTGGGTTTGCCCGTTTTATCTCTATTGTCCCGTATAGCTGGTGGCAGTAACGTAATCAACGCGGCTGTACTAAAAACATTCTACCTTCAGGTGTTTCACGCAGATGATGGGTTTGTTTCGCCCTCTTTTCGATTTCTTTTAATAGAATTCGGGTATTCTGGGCGCTTGATACCATCAATCCAAAGCATCGGTCTTATTGTAGCGTTTGGGGGTAGAGAGACGCCTAAAATCTTTGTGTCAGGTCAACGAGTGGCAGCTAGCTCACATCTGGTTAATTATCACATTCGGTCCAACATTAATCACGTTACGCCTCCCCCCGCGTTACACGCCCGCACATCGATTGTGTCTCGATCCATCCCTGAGGTCAACCCGTCCACTGCTAATTGCGTTCACCCACGAATCGCACAACACAAGAGAAGCCGATTGGTCGAAGGCGCTTATTACGCACCAGACAAATAAACAATCAACACTGATCCTTAACATGTCTACCCCGGTTATCACTTCGATCTGATTTGTCAGTCGATTTCGTGCCAACTGGTACACTTCAAACCCTCACCACGTTGGACCAACCTTGATGGTATGGTATGAAAGCACAAGCCTAATCCAGGCACAGTGCCGCACAGTCAGAGACTGCACGTGGGCTGAGATACTGTCAGGTTGCCCAGGCCTGGACAGATATGACAAAAGAAATGGTAGTGAGACTCCAGCGTGTTTCAGCATGCAGCTCACTACCGGTGGCCAATCAACTTAGCACGGTGTTAGCCGTACAAGACAAAGCTGCACGGTCGCACATCCGAACAAAATACTGCAGCAGAACAAAGTACCGCTACAGTACGGTAAGTAAACACTTGAGGGAAACACAACGGGTACACTTCAAAATCTCGCCACGCAGGAATAGTTTCACTTACATTGAAGAATTGCATATCGTTCGATTGCGGCTGACGTCGTCCATCTTCTCATACTTACGAAGGCATTGTCGCTCGAACCGATCGAATCCAATCATTCCGTAACCCGAAATATTGCGGGTTCGCAGTTGTCATCGTCGAACTTTTGGGTTTATTTTCTCTTGTGTTGCGCCGTAGGGTAGAGTTATGCACGCCATTCGAAAGTTCGTGATTAACGCTCACCGCAAATCACTACGCACATTCACATTATCACGGTTAGTTGTTTCGAGCGAATGCACCCGTGACCTTGAACTTTCGCCCTTACCACGCATTATATATACGCTAATCAGCTTTTATAGTGCTTCATTTTCGGAGAGCGACATTGTTGGTCAGAATTAAACGAGAACCCGATTAAATTAGTGTATCGATTAAATTATATTGCATTGAAGTTTGTAGGGATGACCATAGTTGAGCATCTGACGGCATATATATATATATATATATATATATATATATATATATATA
>JACCGJ010023347.1:0-37655 GCA_013407085.1 Atriophallophorus winterbourni
TTCTTTATGTTCACTGTAGTATTGTGAAACAAAATCATCAATTACTGGATTTTGAGATAACAGATTAATTGTTATATATATGTAGGTTATAGTAGTAAATGTATCATTAAGGTGCGTTACCAGCACTCCGAATATACAAGTTCGTATGTAACAGGCGATGTGAGGAAAACCTTGTATTTATCATATGTAAGTGTCTTTATCGTCTTATATTAACGCCTAATTAATAAAATGAGAATATATGCCAGATATTCTAAGCTAACAGATTCGTCACAAATTGAATATAAACGACCATTATACAATGATAGTTTTTACGATAGAAACCGTCTGTAAACTGAAAGGTTATTTTCTAGCTTATTTCACACTAATAGCATCACCAACATAAATTTTCTGAATTTGTTCATCGTAGACGAAGGCAATTATTGTGGAATGATTGCAATCGGTAAGAAGACTTTGCTGTCACTCGCCAGGTCTCCGATCCATAGAGTAGCACGGATTTGACGTTGCTTATGAATATACGGAGTTTCATGCGTTTTGATAGAACCTTCGACTCCCAAATCGGTTTCAAAGCTATGAACGCGTATCTTGCTTTGCCGATTCTGGCGACTTTGTGGCAGATTGCTGCTGAGGACCCGATCGCCCAGCAGATCAGTAGAATAAAGTGGAGATGGGTTGGGCACACCTTGCGGAAACACTATGATGACATCACGCGTCATGCTCTGGAATGGAACCCAATCGGGAAGAGACGGGTCGGACGCCCAAGGCTATCTTGGAGGCGCTCGTGTGAAGAGGAAACCCGCAAGTGTGGACTTAACTGGAACGACATCAAACTAGCTGCTATGGACAGACCAAACTGGAGACAAGTTGCCAAGGCCCTATGTTCGTCCAGGAACTCAAGGGATTAAGTCAAGAAAGTCAAGACCCTTAAATAAATGTTATGCTGCTATACGGCTACTTAATCTAATAAAACGGAAATATTTTAATATAACCAAATATCTAAAATGTGAATAAAATATAATTGGTATAGGAACAAATTCTCACGAAATGAGATTTGATATGTCCAATTCATTATGTTTGCAAATAAATTAATCAATACAAAATGTATTTGAAGCAGCTTTCGTTCGAAAACATACAAGAACTTTCACTTTCGACCACAAGCATTAAACATTGAGATAAAAGTATCGAATTTAGAATTGTTCAAATCTTTGGAATTTTACTCACCTTTTGTAACTATAAAGTTCGTAAAATGAGATCAATTTTGTTTTATCATTTTAGTAAATTAATGCTATTCGATTTAGGACTATATAACTTTCTATGATTTTCATATGTTTGGCAGTACAATAAAATCTATTTTTGATTTCTATGTATATCAGCTAAAATTAGTGTTATAATGATCATTATTTATAAGGTAAATTATTAACTTCTGCAAGAAACGTGAAACTATTTGAGACCGATATAATATCCTTAATCAAGAAAGTGAAGATTGCGATGGAAGTGATTGGTCATACCAAAATTATCCAACATGGGAAGACAAGCGCCAACTAGTTGGCAGTTCTTTCACAGCTGAGAGACTTTGCCTGGATCAGTCTTGTCCTTTTTTCATATTTAATTTTATCTCAAATTTTGGGAGAAAATGATTTAATTAATAGAAATTCAAGTACAAGAATAAAGATATTATCTTCTACTTCTTCGGAATAGACGGGCGCTGGCAGCCTAATCTTTCAATGGCTTACAAGAACGACGTGTATTTAAAAATTCCATTTTCAGAGATTGAACAAAATAAATTGTTATGTTTTTGTCAATCATAGAAAAATGTTAGAAAGATCAATCATCAAGAGTTTATACGTTGTAAATGTGTCATACTTGAATCAAATCATACAATATCATACAAATACAAGAACAACATGTCAACAAGTATAGTTTTTCGCGGAATTCGTCATTTATCCTCATAGATATCAGAGAGATAAATTTAAATATAAACGTTTTGTGACTATTATGACTTAGTGGAAACGTGAAGTGCACGGTGCACTGCCACACTATATATCGACAGGCCAACAGATAGTTTGGTATCTTTCGAAAAATAATTCGATGATTTTCGCTGTTGCCGGTACCAAGGATAATGAACGTCGGTGTATGCGGTAGAGATCTAAGATCCTTGACTGCGAAAAGATATTGCTCTCTTTGATACAACCTATCACAAAGCAACAAGGAGAGTGATGGTTCTTGGCAATGTTCCGTTCATCGAATGATTGTTACATCTGGGTATATGTTTTTATTTACCAAAACAGGATACGACGCGATATTATGCTTACATAATGAATTGTGTCGACCAAAGGACATCCACTAAATCACTTGTTTGATGTTTGGGTTAAAAAGATAACCAGCGGAAATAACTTATTTCTTAACGTTCCAAGTTTCCGTATTGATCGTCGGCGTTATTTTTCGCCGTACGTGCAATATTTCTTTGGAAATCCCTACCCAAACACGTGGTCGACTTCCCGTGTCTTGAGTTTTTTAAGCGAAATTAGACTTACACATTCGAACGAAAATCATTTGTGAGAATTACATTTGATATTCGCTTATCTGTTTAAAATATTATATTTTGCAAATGTTCATTCAATCCGCAAACCTCTAATGTATTGAAGTATTACCATTTTCAAACATAAATCCTTGATTCCATGAATCCTTGAATCCTACTACATTTGATCTCAAAAATGTCAAATTATTGTAAATAGGTATATCGTTATTCGCATACTGTAAATAATAGACGCGTTTGGAGTAATCTCTACGTTCAAAATAATTTATAAAGGAAAACGCCTCAAACAAATACCGTTGCATCGGTGCAATCGTACGAATCACGAGCCATTCAAGATTCTTCCCCGAATTGCATCACTTAACTCATCAATTTGAAGGTGCTGCCTTCCTTTGCATCAAAATTAATCAATGCGAAACTGATGCCAATTTTTCGTTAAATCCTGTACCAATTTTCTTCCATATGTAGGGAATATCTTCTGAATCAGATCCTTGAATTAGCTGGCTGAATTATTTGCATACATGTCGCAATTGCCGGATATTCGAATATAATAAAATACTTATAAATTATATCTCATTTTATGATTTTATACTAATCAATATATCGTTATCAGGAAAATATTTTACTTACAAAGTCCTTGAAAGGCTGTAAATTGATGAAAATTATCGGTATCGAATATTATTCGTATTACCGTTGTTTTTATATAACACTTAGCTTTAGGTTTCAAAATTACGTGTTATGCTTATCATTCTAACTTTTGAATTTGGCTTTCATAATGTTAACAACCTGGTATAGCAATAGGAATTCAACTACGTTTGCCAATAATATGAATGTTGTGCAATTCTGAAGGTTGCACGAAATGTAGATTTATGGGGAGCCATTGATTCACTATTCACTATAAATGTAGCCACTCGGGTGAATGTTCACGTAAACAACCTCTCCTAATTATAATATCAAATCTACTTTAGAATGAAGATAATACGGAACAAACAAACCTAAATCAAAAAAAGTTATGCTAACACTCGAGAAAAATATATCAAATATATAAATCTAATTTAAAAATCAAAGAATGTGTGATTTTTTTGCAAGACCAGCATTGTGTAACACACGCAGAAGTTAATAGATTTTGTTGGGATATCTGTATTACAAATTAATTTATACTTACCATTCTTTGCTGTTATAAATATATGCAATGAGAATGATCAGATATAACTTGAAGATAATTTTCAATTATTTATTTGGAAGATAAATAAGCATAAGTTAAATTCACGGATGACTTTTACTAAAACCTACGTTACGTATGTGTCAAGGCAGAACTAAACATTTCTAAGCATAAGAAGTGTATGCCCAGCAAGTGTTTCATATAATATTATTGATTAGCTTTATCTAAACGAACGACAAATAATTGGGTTAGCTACCATTTAGGGACAATTGAAAAGGTCAAAAATTTTTCCTTTCATATCCTGTTGATGTAACGGAAATAAATAAATTCTAGGTAAGCTCGAATTATGGCGATAAATTGAATGCCGGAATCATAGGTCTTTCAAGAATTCTTGCGCAATTTTTTCGAGCAGACTAGGTTGCATGTTTGCATGACAATAGTTAAATTCTCAGTCCGTTCGCTACATTCCGTATATTGCTCATACTACAAGCATTATAAAAAGATTTTCTTTATGTTCACTGTAGTATTGTGAAACAAAATCATCATCACTGGTTTTTGAGATAACACATTAATTGTTATACATATGTAGGTTATAGTAGTAAATGTATCATTAAGGTGCGTTACCAGCACTCCGAATATACAAGTTCGTATGTAACAGGCGATGTGAGGAAAACCTCGTGTTTATCATATGTGAGATTCCGTATCAATTTATATGTACGACCTCTCAATGAAATCAGTATATATGCCATATCTTCTAAGGTTACAGATTTGTCACAAATTGAAGATAATCGACCATTATACAATGATAATTGTTACGATAGAAACCGTATGTAAACTGAAAGGTTATTTTCTAGTCTAGTTTACACTAAATGCAACACCAACATAAATTTTCTGAATTTTTTCATCGTAGACCCTTAAATAAATGTTGTGCTGCTTTACGGCTACTTAATCTAATAAAACAGAAATATTTTAATATAACCAAATATCTAAACTGTGAATAAAACCTAATTGGTCGAAGGCAAAAATATAGCTAAAATTATCAATTTATACACAGGAATATAAATTTGATTCAAATCAGCCTTCCTTCGAAAACATACAATAAGTTTCACTTTTCCAGCACATATATTAAACATTGAGATAAAAGTATCGTATTTATAATTGTTCAAATCTTTGATATTTTACTTACCTTTTGTAACTAAGAAGTTTGAAAAATGAGACCAATTTTGTGTAAACTTTTGAGAAAATGAATGTTATTCGATTCAATGATTTTCATATGTTTGGCCGTAAAATAAAAACTTTCTATTTTTAATTTATATGAAAATAGGCTAAATTTATTGCTATAATGATCATTATTTATAAGGAACAAGATATGTGCAAGATATGTGAGAATATTTTAAACCGATATGGAATCCATAATCATGAATGGGAAGATGGCAAAGGAACAGATTGGTCATACCAACCTTATCCAACATTGGCAGACAACTTGTTTGCAGTTATTCACTGTTGTGACACTTTGCCTTTATCAGTCTTGTTTCTTTGATTTTACACATTTCATTTATCTCCGATTTGCGGGGAAAATGAATAAATTAATGAAAATTCTAGTACACGAATAAACCTATTTTCTTCTTCTTCGTGTGAATAGACTGGCGCTACCAGCCTAATACAAAAATGGCTTACAAGAACGACGTGTATTTAAAAATTCCAATATAAAAGATTGCTCATAATAAATGGGCGTTTTCGTCAATCATACACAAATGTTGGAAAGTTTAACCATCACCTGTTTATAACGTTGTAAATGTGTCATACTTGAGCCACATCATTCAATATCATACGAATACAAAGACTACTTGGCCACAAGAAAAGCATTTCATGGAATTTGCCTTTTATTCTTTTAGATATCAGAGAGAGAAATTTCAATGATATATGTTAGAGCCTAACTTTGTCTGAGTTTCCCGGAATTCACCATGAATGCTAAATTTCTACAAGCCCTGTCTTCTGAAATTGATTTGATTTGTTACCTTGGATTATATATGAACGTTTTGTGACTACTATGAATTAGTGGAAACGTAAAGACCACAGTGCACTGCCAGAAAATGTATCGACAGGCCAACAGTTTGTTAGGTATCTTTCGAAAAATATTTCAAATATTTTCGCTGTTACCAATACGAAGGATAATGAACGTCTATCTTCGCCCTACGACAGTGTTTGCGGTAGAGATCTGGGCTTCATGGCTGTGAAAAGATATTGCTCTCTTTGATACAACCTATCACAAAGCAACAACGTTAGTGATGGTTCTTCGCAATGTTCCATTCATCGAAAAATTGTGACATCTTATGTATGTGACTTTATCAAAACAGGATAAGAAGCGTTATTATTCTGGCATATAAAATTGTGTCTACCGAATGTCATCCACTAAATTACTTATTTGATGTTTGTGATAGGAATGTTACACGCGGATTTACCTTATCTCTTAACGTCCCAAGTTCCCGTTTTGATTTTTGATGACATTATTTCTTTGGAATTTCCTCCCCTGTTGGATTCCCAGTGCCTTGTGTTGTTTAAATGCGAAATTTGACTTACACATGCAAACGAAGATCATTTGTGAGCCGTACATTTGATATTCGCTTTTCTTTTAATACTTTTTTATTTTCCACATTATCATTCAAACCGAATACATCTGGTGTATTGAAGTATTAACTTTTCAAAAAAAAAATCCGTGAATCCGTGAATCCTAATAGTTTTATTGTCACCAATTGCAAATTATTGTGAAAAGGTTTATTGGACTTTGCATACTGTAAAGACGAGACGCGTTTGGAGCAATCTTTATGCTCGAACGTATAACACATTAGCTATTCGAGATTCCTGCCTGAATCTCATCCATTAGCTCAGCAATTTAAATGTGTTGCAATACTTTTCATCAAATTGAATCAACGCCAAATTGAATCCGAATTTTTATTCAAGACTATTACATTTAAATGTAGGCTAAATGTAGGGAAAATCATCTAATTCATATCCTTGAATGAGCAGGCTGAATTGTTTGCAAACATATCGTCATTGTCGGATAATCGTATATAACATAATACTTATAAATTATATAGCATTTTATGAATTATTACTCTTCATTATATATTTATCAGGAATTCAATTTACTTACCCATTGCTTTAGCGGCTGTAAATTCATGAAAATTATCGGAATAGAATTTTACCGTTATATTTATATAACATTTATGTTTAATGTTCAATAATATGTCATATGATTATCATTTTATTTCTTTAAATCGGCATTCATAATGTTAACAACATATTACAGCAATATAAATTCAAATACGTTTGCCACTAATTTGAATGTTGTGCAATTCATAAGATCGCACAATATGTAGATTTATGCGGAGCCATTGATTCACTATTCACTCTAAATGTAGCCAATCGGGTAAATGTTTACATATACAGCCTCTCCTAATTATGTTGCCAAATCTAGAGTGAAAATAGTAATCAAACAAAAGTTATGGCATCACTAGAGATAAATATATTAAATATCTAAATCTAAAATAAAAATCAACGAATGTGTGCATTTTTTGCAAAAACAGCAAGATTCAAGATTCAAGAATTTATGGTCACAAAAAGCACATAGCTTCACAATTACCATATCATAGTAAATATACGTTCAGGAAATAGGTATAAAATAAACATGTAATGTCAAGTATAGTCAAGTTTTATAGTTACCATGAGTCAATACGCAGGTGTCGTCAAATCGTTATGCAACAAATAAGTATCCAAATTTCGAATAAACGTTTCGATGCTGGGAGAGATGACAAGAGTTGACAGTTGACGCGTTGTGCGGACGCATATTTTTGTGCTCTCATACTTTTGGATTTATTTCCTTACCTGCTTGTCTGAGCTGAACGAATCAGATATCATTGGAATCGTCTAAATTTGCTCGTTCGGAATATATCTGTTTCAACTTCGAACAAGGTGAATACTTGAAAATCCAATTTTCAAGTTTTAACCCAAATTTACCTACGCGTGAAATACCCCTGGCGATTAAGAATATCGGTCCTGTTCGGGTACTGTTGAAAAGTTCACATCATTTCCAATCGACTGATAGTTTTTTACAACTCTGTCAGATCGAAACTTGTTGAACAGCATCACGTTGATTTAAAATCGTTTGCTTTTTACCTATTGGATCGCGTCACTCCGATCCAACGCATTCACTCCACCGGTAGCTATCGGTCTATAAACAACCTCATCGCCAAGTGCACTGATTCATCACTCGCAACGTGCACACTCGGAGAAGTTAAATGATTTTTGTGAGATATCCGCATACCAAATTAATTTACACTTACCGGTCTTTCCTGGAAAAATAATATGCAATGAGAATGATTAGGGATAAGTCGAAGATAATTTTTAATTAATTATTTGGAAGATAAATAAACATAAGTTGAATTCACGGAGGACTTTTACTCAAACACATGTTACGTATGAGTCAAGGCAGTACTAATCGTTTCTTAGACTGGGAAATATATGCCCAGCGAGTGTTTCATATAATATTATTGATTATCGCTTTGGAGATGAATGAAAAATATATTTTAGCTTCAATTTAGGGACAATTGAGAAGGTCAAGTCGTTTTCCTTTGATATCCTGTTGATGTAACGGAAATAAATAAATTCTAGGTAAGCTCGAATTATGGAGATACATTGAATGCCGGAATCTTAGGTCTTTCAAGAATTTTTGCGCAATTTTTTCGAGCAGACTAGGTAGCATGTTTGCATGACAATAAGTAAATTCTCAGTCCGTTCGCTACATTCCGTATATTGCTCATACTGCAAGCATTATAACAAGATTTTCTTTATGTTCACTGTACTATTGTGAAACAAAATCATCAATTACTTATTTTTGAGATAACAGATTATTTGTTGTATATATGTAGGTTATAGTAGTAAATGTATCATTAAGGTGCGTTACCAGCACACGATTATACAAGTTCGTATGTAACAGGCGATGTGAAGAAAACCTTGTATTTATCATATATAGGATTCTTTATGAACTTATACTTACGACCTCTTAATAAAATCAGTATAAGGTAACTTAAGGTCTAAGGTAACTTATTCGTTACAAATTGAAGATAAACGACGATTATACAATGATAGCTGTTACGATAGAAACCGCCTGTAAACTGAATGGTCATTTTCTAGTCTATTTCACACTATAAGCAACACCATTATAAATTTTCTGAATTTGTACATCGTTGAACCTTAAATTAGTGTTGTGCTGCTTTCCGCTTCTTAATATCATAAAACGGAAATATTTTAATATAACCAAATATCTAAACTGTGAATAAAATGCAATTGGTCGAAGGCAAAAATGTAGCTAAAATTATCAATTTATACACAGGGATATAGATTTGATTTCAATCAGCCTTTCTTCGAAAACATACAATAACTTTCACTTTTCCACCACATATAGTAAACATTGAGATAAAAGTATCGAATTTATAATTGTTCAAATCTTTGGAATTTTACTTACCTTTTGTAACTAAGAAGTTTGAAAAATGAAACCAATTTTGTTTAAACTTTTGAGAAAATGAATGTTATTCGATTCAATGATTCCTATGATTTTCATATGTTTGGCCGTAAATCTCTGATTTGCGGAGAAAATTAATTAATTAATGAAAATTCGAGTATACGAGTAATCTTATTTTCTACTTCTTCGTGTGAATAGACTGGCGCTGCCAGCTTTATTCAATTAGGGCTTACAAGAACCGCGTGTATTCAAAAATTCCTATTTTCAAGATTACTCATAATTAAAGGGGATAATTTGTCATTCATAGGCAAATGTTGGATTGTGTAACCATTCACAGTTTACAACGTTGTCAATTTGTCTTACTTGAATCACATCATTCAATATCATACGAATACAAAGATTACTTCGCCACAAAAATAATACTTCGCGAAATTTGCCATTTATCCACTCGGAGATCTGAGAGAGTATTTTAAATGAAATTTGTTAGATCCTAACTATGTCTGAATTTACCGGAATTCACCATCGATGCTAAATTTCTACGAGCGTTGTCTACTTAATTAGGTTTAATTTGTCACATTGGATTATATATGAACATTTTGTGACTAATATGAATTAGTGGAAATGTGAAGAGGACGGTGCACTGTCAGAATATGTATCGACAGGCCAATAGGTTGTTTGGTATTTTTTGCTGTTACCGTTACAAAGGATAATAAACGTCTACCTTCGCGTACAACGGTGTATGCGGTAGAGATCTGGGCTCCTTGGCTGCGAAAATATATTGCTCTCTTTGATACAAACTATCAAAAAGCAACAACGTTAGTGATGGTTCTTCACAATGTTCCGTTTATCGAAAAATTGTGATATCTTGGTGTATGTGCCCTTATCAAAATAGGATACGATGCGATATTATTCTGACATGAAAATTGTTTCTACGTAAGGACATCCACAGAATCACTTGTTTGATGCGTTTGATAAGAACGTAACACTCGGATATACCGAATCCTTATACGTCCTAATTTCCCATATTGAGTTTCGGCGTCATTTTATTATTGTACGTGCTATATTTCTTTGGAAATTCTTACCCAAACATTTGGTGGACTCCCAGTGCCTTGCGTTGTTTAAAGCGAAATTAAGCTTACACGTGCAAACGAAGATCATTCGTCAGGGCTACATTTGATATTCTTTTATCTTTTTGACTATTATATTTTTCAAATTTTCATCCATATCGCAAACCTCTGGTGTATTGAAATTAAAACATTCAAGATTCAAGATTCAACATTTTATGGTATAAAAAAGCTCGTAGATGTACAACACCACAGGATATTCGTATAAGGACAGTAAATATATATACAAAAAAGATTGAGTCATTAGGAAGATCGACAGTTTTGTGGTTGCAAAAAAAATGTCATGTATTGTGGCGGTATGATGAGTAAAAAAAAATTCGTTTGGAAAAAAATCATGTTATATAAACGGGATGTAGGGTGGAATTACTACGCATAAATATATCCAATTTGTTCCTGAAAATCCTTTCACTATATAATTGGACAACATCTGACGGTAGGGAGTTCCATAAGAAACAAACGCGCACCGAATAGAAGAACCAACGGCAGTTCCGGTGGGAATGTGGAATATCAAATGCCAATGGGTGAGTACGTGTGGCATGGCTTGACCGGAGGCGAAATAGATGCCTCAGAGGGTGCGCCTTGGAGTTGATTATTTTGTAGGTTATTATTAGATCGAATCGAACCCTTGTGCGTAGCTGTGTTGCCAAATTAGGCTGCTCAAGTCGATTCTCATATGGTAGGTTGCGGAGACTGCCAACCATTTTAGTTGCTCTGTGATAAATCCTCTCGAGCAGCTTGATGTATTTTTGTAGCCACGGTGCCCAAGCTTGCACTGAGTAATCCATCACCGGGTTAATATACGAATTTATGAGCATGGAGAATGATTCCCGGAAAAAATGTTCGAGAATACGCCGAAGCATACCTAGCATGCGGCTAGCTGGGTTGTATACTGCATCGCATTGCATGCTAAACTTCTGATTTCCACTAATCCATATGCTGAGGTCTTTTTCTTTGGTTGTCCATTCCAGTTGATTTGGTCCAAGGTTGTATGAGAATCAAAAATCTTTGCCTATTTGCAAAATTTTACACTTTCGGAAGTTGAATGGAAGTTTATTTCTCTCCGACCAGCTGTTCAATAGATCCAAATCGCTTTGTAAGCGCAAACAGTCCACGCTTGACGTGATTCGCATCCAAATTTTAACATCATCCGCGAAGAGAACCATTTTGGCTGTGACAAGTTTCGGAAGGTCGTTGATGTAGACCAAAAAGACATAAATCATTTATTCCTTGAATCCTTGAATAAACTCGATATGATCTCACAACTTTCAAATTATTGTAAATACATTTATCGAAATTCGCTTACTGCAAATGCGAGACGCGTTTGCAGCAATCTTTACTTTCAAAATAATTCATAGTGGAAAACGTCTTAAACAACTGCCGCTGAATTTGTGCAAACATACGACACATCAGCTATTGGAGTTTCTTCGCTGAATCGCATCACTTAACTCATCAATTTAAGAGGTGTTACAATCATTTTCATCAAAATTAATCAACGCGAAACTGATACAGATTTGTCGTTGATGCCTGTTACAATAGGTTGGCCAGATGTAGGTAATATCATCTAATTCATAACTTTGAATGTGCTGCTGAATTATTTGCATATATATCGTCATTGTCGAATAATCGAATATAACATAATACATATAAATTGATTGGCATTTTATGACTTAATACTCGTCACTATATATATATATATATATATATATATATATATATACCAGGAATTCATTTTACTTACTAATTGCTTTAGCGGCTGTAAATTGATGAAAATTATCGGAATAGAATTTTACCGTTATATTTATATATAATTTATTTTTAATGTTCAATAATATGTCATATTATTATCATTTTAACTTATGAAATCGGCATACGTAATGTTAACAACTTAGTACAGCAATAGAAATTCAAATACGTTTGCCACTAATTTGAATGTTGTGCAATTCATAAGATCGCACAATATGTAGATTTATGCGGAGCCATTGATTCACTATTCACTCTAAATGTAGCCAATCGGGTAAATGTTTACATTTACAGCATATCCTAATTATGTTCCCACATCTAGAATAAAAATAGTAATCACACAAAAGTTACACAAAAGTTATGGCATCACTCAAGATAAATATATTAAATATCTAAATCTAAAATAAAAATCAACGAATGTGTGCATTTTTTGCAATAACAGCATCATGTACACTCGCAGAAGTTAATTGATTTTGATAAGATATCCGCATAGCAAATTAATTAACACTTACCGGTCTTTCCTGGTATAATTATATGCAATGAGAATGAGAAGGTTTATGTCGAAGTTAATTTTTAATTAATTATTTAGAAGATAAATAAGCATAAGTTGAATTCACGGATGACTTTTACTCAAACATATGTTACGTATGAGTCAAGGCAGTACTAATCGTTTCTTAGACTGGGAAATATATGCCCAGCAAGTGTTTCATATAATATTATTGATTATCTTTTTGGAAACGAACGAAAAATTATATGTTTAGTGACCATTTAGGGACAATTGAAAACGTCAAATCGTTTTCCTTTGATATCTAGTTTATGTAACGTAAAATAAAGTTTTTGATATGATCGATTTTTGGAGATTTATTCCATGCCTGGATCTTACGTCTTTCAGAAATTCTTACGCAATATTTTCGAGAAAACTAGGTAGCATGTTTGGATCGCTACATCACATATAATGCCCCTAATACAAAAAAATAACAAGATGAGCTTTATGATCACTGTAGTATTGTGAAAATAAATCCTCAATTACTGTATTTATAAATATTAGATTAACTCTCTCTCTCTCTCTATATATATATATATATATTCACCATATTTTGTGTATGAAATTATCGATTGAAATGGGATTCTCATCAGCGTTTTCTCGAAAACATCTCATCCACCACAATTGTTAAACATGGAGATAAAATGTGGCAAATAAGAAATTTTGAAATCTATGGAATTTTACTCACCTTTTGTAACTGAGAAATTCGAAAAATGAGACCAATTTTGTTTAAACTTTTGAGGAAATGAATGTTATTCGATTCCGAACACTATTGAGCTTTCTATGATTTTTATATGTTTGGCCTTATAATAAAAACTTCTATTTTTAATTTATATGAACATAAGCTATAATCTGTGTTATAATGATCATTATTTACAAGGAACAGAATTAACTTCTGCAAGATATGTGAAAATATTTGTGACCGATATGGAATCCATAATCATGAAATGGAAGATAGCAATGGAACAGATTTGTCGTTACAATCTTATCCAACATTGGGAGAAAAGCGCAACTTGGTTGCAGTTCTTCCACTGCTGTGCTACTTTGCCTTGATCAGTCTTGTTTGATTTTCCAGATTACATTTCATCTTAGATTTGTGGAGAAAATGATTTAATTACTGAAAATTCGAATACACGAATAAAGTCATTTTCTACTTTTTCTTCTGAAAAGACTGGCTCTGCAATCCTAATGCTAAAATGGCTTACAAGATAGACGTGTATTCAAAAATTCAATTTTCAAAGATTGTTCATAATAAATGGACATGATTTTGTCAATCAAAGACAAATAATAAAACGTTAAATCATCAACAGTTTGTAACGTTGTAAATGTGTCATACTTGAATCACATCATTCCATATCATAGTAATACAAGGCCGCAAGAATAGTATGTCACGGAATTCGCCATTCATTCTCTCAGATATCAGAGAGAGAAATTTTAATTAAATTTGTTACAGCATTACTTTGTCTGAGTTTCCCGGAATTCACCATGGATGCTTAATTTCTACGAGCGTTGTGTTCTTAAATATGTTCGATTTGTCATCTTGGATTATATATGTACGGTTTGTGACTACTATGAATTAGTGAAACCTATCACAGGGCAATATGGTTAGTGATGGGTATTCGCAATGTTCCGCTAATCGAAAGTTTGTGACATCTATGTGTATGTGACTTTACTAAAAGAGGATACGAACGATATTATTCTGACATATAGAATTGTGTCTACCGAAGGACATTCACGAACTCACTTGTTTGATGTGTATGATAGGAACGTGACATGCGGATAAACCTTATGCCTTTACGTCCCAAGTTCCCGTATTGATTGTCGGCGAAATGTATTCTTCGTAAGTGCTATATTTATTTGAAATTCGAACCCAAACAAGTGGTGGACTCCCCGTGCCTGGCGTTGTTTAAAGCGAAATTTCTACTTACACATACAAACGAAAATCATTTGATATTCTCTTTTCTTTTTATACAATTATATTTTTTTCACATTTTCATTCATAACGCAAACTTCTGGTGTATTGAACTATTAACCTTTTCAAACATGAATCCTTGGTTTCTTTAATCCTCGAATCCTAATATATTTGATCTCACAAATTGCAAATTATTGTTAATACATTTATCGGAATTCGCTAACTGTAAATGCGAGACGCGTTTGCAGCAATCTTTACGTTCAAAATAATTTATAGTGGAAATCTTAAACAAATTCCGTTGCATCAGTGCAAACGAAAGACACATCAACTCTTCGAGATTCTTGCCTGAATCGCAACAATTAACTTATTAATTTAAAGGTGTTGCAATCCTTCCCATCAAAATCAATCAACGCGAAACCGATGCCCATTTTGTTTGAAGTCTGTTTAAACTATTCTATCCCTGTGTAGGGAATGTCATCTAATTTATAACCTTGAATTAGCCGGCTGGAATATTTGCATATATATCGTCATTGACGGATAATCGGATATAATATAATACTTAGAAATTACATAGCATTTTATGATTTTATTCCTGCCACAATCTCTTTATGTGGAATATATTTTACTTACGGAGGGATTTAGCGGCTATAAATTGAAGAAAATTATCGGAACCGAATAAGATTCGTATTACCGTTATAATTATATAGCATTTAGGTTTAATTTTCAATATATCATATGATTATAATATTAACTTTTGAATTCGGCTTTCATAATGTTAACAAAATAGTAAAGCAATAAAAATTCAAATACGTTTTCCACTAATTTGAATGTTGTGCAATTCTGAAGGTTGCACGATATGTCGATTTATGCAGAGCCATTGATTCACTTTTCACTCTAAATGTAGCCAATCGGGTGAATGTTCACGTTTATAACCTCTCCTAAATATATTACCAAATCTATATTAGAATGAAGATAATACGGAGCAAACAAACCTAAATCAAACCAAAGTTATGCTATCACTCGAGAAAAATATTTGAAAAACCTAAATCTAAATTAAAGACAAAAGAATGTCTGCATTTTTTGCAATAACAGCATCGTGTACACTCGCAGAAGTTAATTGATTTTGTCGAGATATCCACATAGCAAATTAATTTCCACTTACCATTCTTTGCTGTTATAAATAAATGCAATGAGAATGGTCAGATATATCTTTAAGATAATTTTCAATTAATTAGTTGAAGATATGTAAGCATAAGTTAAATTCACGGAAGAATTTTACTCAAACATATGTTACCTATGTGTCAAGACAGGACTGAACATTTCTAAGCCCATCACGTGTTTCATATAATATTATTATTTTTATTTAATTATTAATTATTATTATTAATAATTTTCTTAGATATCATGTAGAAGTTAGGAAATAAATAAATTCTAGATAATCTCGATTTATGGAGATACTTTCCATGCTGGGATTTTACGTCTTTCAGAAATTCTTACGCAATGTTTTCGAGCAAACTAGGTAGCATGTTTGGATGACAACAGGTATGGTCTCAGTCCGTTCGCTACATTCCATATATTGCTCACAATACAAAAAATAACAAGATTTTCTTTATGTTCACTGTAGTATTGGAAACTAAATCCTTAATTACTGGAATTATAGATAACAGATTAACTTTATATATGTATTTATGGTCAAGTAATAAATGTATCAATAAGGAGCGCTACCAGCACTTCGATTATACAAGTTTGTATGTAACAGGCTATGTGAGGAAAACCTTGCATTTATCATATGTCATATCAACTTATATTTACGCCCTCTTGATAAATCCAGAACATATGTCAGAGCTTCTACTATAACAGATCCGTCCAAAATTGAAGAACGCGATCTTTATACAGTGATAGCTGCTTCGATAGAAACCATCTGTTAATTAAAAGTTTATTTTCTAGTCTATTTCATACTAAAAGCAACACCTACATAAATTTTTTTTTCATTTTTTCATTGTAGACCCTAAAATATATGTTGAGCTGCTTTATAGCTACTTAATCTAACAAAATGGAAATATGTAAATAAAGCAAAAATTTTAAAATATGAATAAAATTTAACTCGTCGATGTCAAAAATATAGCTAAAAATATCAAATTATACACAAAAGAACAAGGTTATACTTGTATGCCAACTGTTATATAGGGTTCCTACAACGAACCACGATGTTCAGACACAGAATCACAAAGTGATTCTTGGTCAAGCACTCGAGGCGCTTATGGATGACCAAAGTAATGTGTTGTAAGGGATGGGGATGTGAGCAACACATTACTTTGGTTATACACAGGAGTATTTGTGGTATTTAGTATATTATCAAATTCTCATGAAATGATACATAATTTGTGCGATTCATCAAGGTATTTTTTCCAAGGTTGTCAAAGCCGGGTGAATTTGGGGATAAGCTCCTAATCCCAAAATGCTCTAATCGCACGCGTCTCATATAGCCTCTGACAACCAAGTCCATCTCCTGGCAGGGTCACACTTGATCTTGTGTTACGCGGCGGAACTGCTTCTACTGACAGGAAAAAGGGCGAAGGCGACAGACTGGCGCCTCAAAACCAGCAGGCTTCGGGCAGGTGGAGCTCGTAAGTCCATGAAGCGGTCCACCTGGGGGAAGGACAACCCAAATCTCAAATCTCCACTACCTTGTGGCTACATCCAATCATGGAAAAGGCTTCAGGAGTCAACCTCGAGGAAAAATCCGGAGTAGGAGTCCCGTTAGTCAGTCCGATGTTTCATTCAACTTCGCCCTGCTAACTCCTGCGACGGCATCGTTGTCCAAACGTATCAGTTTAGCTGTACCTTTGGTTCCGGTGGTGCCGTGGAAAGGGAGCACTTGCAGCGTGGGCAACAGCTAGTTCTTCACTTTAAACTGCCTTGGCTTACATCACAACGCACCAATGGAGAAGACACTCCATTCCGCTTTTACAGATAATAACACGGGAGGCAGCAGATACAAGTTAAAAGCTATTGATTAGCGATTGGCGTAGAGCTTAGCGCTTGGGGCTGCTTCCGACGGCGGGAGAGAATTTCAGGTCTTATTGGACGGCTACCGCCCGTCTCAAGCTGGGCAGCCCCCAGTGTATATGGTGCCGTCTCGCCACGGTTTGCTATCCACATTGGGTGCATGGGGATTATGAATCAACTGACAAGCAGATTGTTTTTTCCGCACCAGCGAAACAAACTACTATAAAAACAAATGTCATTTCTGAAACTGGTCACCTAGAACGTCCATGCTTCCTGGATTTTATGACGACGTCTCGAATATCAGAGGCATAAGAAAATCAGCTGTGATTAACAATGAGCTAAAGATACTGAATGCCAACGTGGCTGCGGTGCAAGAGACGCGATTACCAGACACTGGTATACTCACAGAAAAGATTACACATTTTTGGAAAGGAGGGTGTTTCGATGAGCCTCGTTTGAATAAATTTTGGTTTGCCGTTCGAATCAACCTATTAAAAGCAGCAGAACCGAGCAGGAGTGGGAGCGAACGGATTTGGACACTAAATCTGAAGTGCATTACTGGTACCATTATGTTGGTCAACGCTTATGCACCGACGCTCTCTGTGACGCCTGCTGAAAAAGACGCTGTTTATCATAACCTCGCAACAGTCCTCAAAATCGTGCCACGAATAAACTGTGTAGTGGTATTGGGTGATTTCAATGTTAGAGTTCGTGCTGATTACGAGTCTGGGCAAAACTGTCCTGGGAGGTTCGGTGTAGGTAAAACCAATGAAAATGGACAACGCTTTTTAGAATTGTGCACACAATTCACTCTTGGTGTCAGTAACACTTTCTTTAAAACAAAACCACAGCACAAGGTCTCTTGGAAACATCCTCGTTCTAAGCATTGGCATCAGCTTGATCTTTTTCTTGTTAGCGCACTAATATAGGAAGCGTACAACTCACCAGATCATATTAAAGCGTAGACTGTGACACATACGAATTTTAAGAGCAGCTAGAAATAAGTTCCAACAGACTGCACCACGATGGGCAAATGACTATTGAACACAAATAAGCCTCAGTATCCAAAAAGCTGCGGATACTGAAAATTTTCACGGTATGTATGATGAGAGCCATTGGTTCAAACAAACTTAAAACGGCTCCCATTAATTCTGTATCTGGTGACCCGATTGTGGACAAAACTCAGCAGATGGAATGATGGGTATAGCACTTCTCCATTTGCTACTCTAGGGACAGGACGGTTTTACCGCATGCACTTGAAAATGTCGAGCGGTTGCCGACTATTGAATATCTAGATACTCCAACTACTCTTGAAGAGCACAATAGAGCAATCGACCGCTTAGCGAATGGGAAAGCCCCTGGTGACGACGGAATTCCACCTGAGCTCATCAAATGCGGTAGAGCACTATTACTACATCCTCTTCACCATTTGTTTATTCAGTGCTGGTAGGATGAGTGTGTCCCACAAGAGATGTGAGACACAAAATCATCAGACTATTTAAGAATAGGGGAGATAGAGACGACGGCAACAATTACAAAGGAATCTCACTTCTGAATGTTGTAGGCAAATTGTTTGATAAAGTCTTACAGATCCGGCTGCAAGTTTTAGCTGATAGAATTTACTCCAAGTCTCAATGTGGCTTCAGCAAGGGAAGATCAACAGTTGGCATGATCTTCTTTCTGAGACAACTTCAAGAAAAGTGTCGGGAACTGCGTATGCCATTATACGCTGTTTTTATTGATTTGACTAAGACATTCGACTACGTCTGCAGGGAGTGTCTTTTCAAAATGCTTGATGTGATAGGCTGCCCCCCAAGGCTGCTCAGACTCGTTATTTCGTTCCACTCAGGCATGAAAGGCTCAGTCCATTTTAACGGTTGCAGTTCAGAAGCATTTGAAATTCGCCAAGGCGTCGAACAATGGTGTGTTCTTGCTCCCACGCTGTTCGGCATTTCCTTTGCTCTGCTTCTGAAGCACGCTTTTAGGACGAGAACGGAAGGCATTTACATACGCACGCGAAGTGATGGTAAGCTTTTTAACCTGGACCGGTTAAGAGCACAAACCAAAGCACGAAATGTGCTAATCCGTGACCTGTTGTTTGCCGACGATTCAGCCTTTATTGCTCACTCCCAAGAGAACCTACAGTCGCTAATAGACTGTTTTTCGTCGGCATGCAAATACTTTGGTCTAACAATCAGCATGAGCAAGACCAAAGTCCTTGGTCAAGGGACTGTATTGCTACCAATCATCACTGTTGGAAACTGTCAGCTTGAACCAGTACATCATTTCACATATCTTGGTTCAACCATTGCGGATAACCTCTCGCTAGACACGGAGCTTGATAAGTGGATTGGCAGAGCAGCTGTCATTTTGTCCCGATTGAACTCTCGTGTTTGGGGTGACCAAAAGCTGACTGTAAAGACAAAGATAATGGTATACAGCGCGTGCGTACTAAATGCTTCACAATACGGCAGCGAATCCTGGACCACCCACGAAAGACACGAACGGAAGCTGAATGCTTTCCATCTACGAAGCATTGGTCGTATCTTGAACATATCGTGGATTGACAGAGTTACTAAAGCTGAAGTGCTTTCAAAAGCTGGTCTACAGAGCATGTTCACCCTATTACGTCAGCGCCGCCTGCGGTGGCTTGATCATGTCTATAAAATGGAAAATGGTCGTATTCCGATCTACTCTATGGTGAGTTGCAATTAGGAAGTCAACCATTGTACAGACCGCACTTGCGGTACAAAGATGTTTGCAAAAGAAAAATGAAAGCTCTTGACATTGACCCCGCGAGCTGAGAAGAACTTGCTCTTGACCGCTCACTTTAAAGGCATTGTGTAAAGCGTCGTCTGCAAGCCGGGGATGAGCAGATACAGCTTTTGTCTGCTGAACGCAGATCACGCGGCCGGCGTGCAACTGATGCAATACAACCTATTTCTGACTATCGTTGCTAGTGCTGCGGGAGAGATTGTTCCTCTCGAATCGGACTGTTTAGTCATTCCAAAAGCTGCAGACCATGAACATTCATGCGATTGTGATGAACATCCATGGTTGACATTGACCGAAGGAGATCAACAGACACACCATTGTTTGTGAAAAAAATTAATCAATACAAAATGGGATTCAAAGCAGTGTTCGTTCGAAAACATAAAAGAACTTCCACGTTTCAACCACAAATAGTATACATTGAGATAAAAGTATCGCAAACGATAATGGTTCAAATCTTTGGAATATTTCTCAACTTTTGTAATTGCGAAATTTGAAAAATAAGAATAATATTTTTTAAACGTTCGAGGAAATATATGTTATTAGATTCCATGTAATATTGAGCTTTCTATGCTTTTCATATATTTGGCCGTATAATGAGAACTTATATTTTTGATTTATATGAACATCGGCTAAATTAGTGTTATAATGATCACTATTTATAAGAAGCAGAATTAACTTCGCAAAATATGTGAATATATTTGAAACTGATTCGGAATGCATAATCATGAAATGGAAGATGGCAATAGAACAGATTGGTCGTACCAACTTTATCCAACATTGGTAGACCTCTTGTTTGCAGTTCTTCCACAGTTGTGTTAATTTTCCTGGATCAGTCTTGTTTGATTTTACACAATTTACTTTATCTCATATTTGTGTAGAAAATGAATTAATTACTAAAAATTCTAGTCCGAATAAGATTCGTATTACCGTTATATTTATATATCATTTAGGTTAAAGTTTCAATATTATATCATATGATTATAATATTAACCTTTCAATTCGGCTTTCATAATGTTATCAAAATTGTATAGAATTGAAATTCAAATACGTTTTCCACTAATTTGATTGTTGTGCAATTCTGAAGGTCGCACAATATGTAGATTTATGCGGTGCCATTGATTCACTTTTCACTATAAATGTAGCCAATCAGGTGAATGCTCAAGTGTACAGCCTCTCCTAAATATATTACCAAATCTATATTAGAATGAAGATTATACGGAGCAAACAAACCTAAATCAAACCAAAGTTATGCTATCACTCTAGAAAACTATTTGAAAAATCTAAATCTAAATTAAGCATAAAAGAATGTGTGTATTTTTTGCAATAACAGCATCGTGTACCCTCGCAGAAGTTAATCGACTTTGTTGAGATATCCGCATAGCAAATTAATTTCCACTTACCGCCCTTTGCTGTTATCATTATGTGCAATGAGATTGATTGGATATAATTTGAAGATAATTTACGATTAATTATTTGCAAGATAATTAAGCATAAGTTAAATTCAGGGAAGACGTTTACTCATACATATGTTAAGTGTGTGTCAAGGCAATAATAAACATTTCCAATCCCGGGAAATATATGCCCAGCAAGTGTTTCATATAATATCATTGATTAAATTTTTGGAAACCTACGAAATATTATATGTTTAGCTACTATTTAGGGACAATTGAAAAGGTCAAATCGTTTTCCGTTGATATTCTGTTGAGGTTGAGGAAATTATTAAATTCAAGATAAGCTGGAATTATGGAGTTACTTTCCATGCAGGGATCTTACGTATTTCAGAATTTCTTGCGCAATGTTTTCGAGCATAATAGGTAGCATGTTTGCCTGACAATATGTAATGTCTCAGTCCGTTCCCTACGTTGTGAATATTGCTCATACTACAAGCCAAATAACATGATTTTTCTAATGTGCGCTTTAGTATTGTAAAACCAAATTCTCAATTACTGGTTTTTGAGAAATCAGATTAATATTTTATATATATTTAGTGTCTTGTATTAGTCGTTTATACTAGTTCCTATGTAACATGCGATGCGAGGAACACCTTTCATTTATCATATGTAAGACTCTTTATCAACTTATATTTACGCCATTTTAATAAAACCAGAACATATGCCAGAGCTTCTATGGTGACGGATTCGTCAACAATTGAAAAGAAACGACTATTATTAGTATTGTTTGGAATATTTGTAGCTCGGGTCGTTGTTGTAGCTTACTTGGATTTGTTCTCCGAGCTTGTTGAGTTTGCATCGGACGTTTCGTTGCCAGACTAGGCAACATCTTCAGCGATTGTTGGCAAATTGACTACTCGAATTTGAACTGACGATGGTATTTGGCCGGCCGACCACTGGTCACGTGATAGCATGTGATTGATTGATTCATTGGCTGCCTTTTCGGTTCTTCGTCTCAGTCGCATCCGTGCGTAGATGTCGTCCAAGCTCACGTGTTCGTTGATCGATCGTTCACCGGAGTACCAGGCTTCGATGAACTCTCGTGCTGCTTTGTTATTAGCTCGACCCAAGATATGGCAATCACATGCGATCATGTGACCAGTGGTCGGCCGGCCAAATACCATCGTCAGTTGAAATTCGAGTAGTTAATTTGCCAACAATCGCTGAAGATGTTGCCTAGTCTGGCAACGAAACGTCCGATGCAAACTCAACAAGCTCGGAGAACAAATCCAAGTAAGCTAAAACGACTATTATACAATGATAGCTGTTACGATAGACACAATCTGTCAACTGAGAGATTATTTTGTAGTCTATTTCACACTAAAAGCAACAACATCATAAATTTCATGAATTTGTTCATCGTAGACAATTAAATAAATGTTGTGATGCTATACAGCTACTTAATCTAATGAAACGGAAATATGTTAATGTAACCAAATTTCTAAAATTCGACGAAAATTTAGTTCGTCGAAGGTAAATAGTTTTCAGTTCTTCCACTGCTGTGTTTCTTTGCTTGGATCAGTCTTGTTTGATTTTAACATTTCACTTTATCTCAGATTTGTGTAGAAAATGATTTAATTACTAAAATTTCTAGTACACAACTAAGTTATTTTCTTCTTATTCGAATGTAAGATTAGCGCTGCCAGCCTAAACCAACAATGGCTTAAAAGAACGACGTGTGTTCAAAAATTCCATTTTTCAAGATTGCTCATAATCAATGTGCATGATTTTGTCAATCATAGACAAATGATGGAATTTGTAATCATCAACAGTTTATAACGTTGTAAATGTGCCATACATGAATCATATTATTCAATATCATGGAAATACAAGGAAAACTTGGCCTCACGAATAGTCTTTCCCGGAATTCGCCATTTATCCTCTCAGATATGTGATAGAGAATTTTAAATGAATTTTGTTTGAGCATTACTTTGTCTAACGTTACCGGTATTCACCATGGAACGAACTATCTATTAATCATCAATCAATATCGATGGTGAGTTCAAATTATGATTTTCGCTCACTGTGATATTCACACATTCGCTCACTTGTGATACACTTTGCATTCGGTAAATAGACCAGATTAGTTACGGTTGCGTTCTCTTTGACCACACGGGTTGGGCCGACAATAATACAGCACAGACACGTGGTTTTCTCATATATGTTCGATTTGTCTCCTCGGATTATATATGAACGTGTTGTGACTACTATAAATTGGTGGAAACCTTAAGAGCTCGCTGCACTGCCAGAATATAAATCGACAGACTATCAAATTAGAAGATATCTTTCGAAACATATTTAGTAGATTTTTTCGGTTACCGTTACCTAGATTAATTAACGACTACCTTCGACCTACGACGGTGTATGCGGTAGAGGTATGGGCTCCTTAGCTGCCAAAAGATATGGCTCTCTTGAATACAACCTATCACAGAGCAACAAAGTTAGTGATGGGTCTTCGCAATGTTCTGTTCATCGAATGATTGTGACATCTATGTGTATGTCACTATGCCCAAAGAGGATACGACGCGATATTATTCTGACATATAGAATTGTGTCTGCCGAAGGACATCCGCTAACTTACTTGTTTGATGTGTGTGATAGATACGTGAAACGCGGACATCCTAATCCTTTTATGTCAGAAGTTCTTTTATTGAATGTCGTTCTTATTTTATTCTATTGAAATCCCTAGCTAAACATGTGGTGGACTCCACGTGTCTTGCGTTGTTTAAAGCGAAATTGGACTTACACATACAAACAAAGATCATTTGTGAGCCTTACATTTGATATTCTCTTTTCTATTCTACTATTATATTTCTTCAAATTTTCATTCAGACCGAAAACCTATGGTGCATTGGAGTATTAACCATTGCAAACATAAATCCTTGATTCGTAGAATCCTTGAATTCTACTCGATTTGATCTCACAAATTGCAAATTATTGTAAATACATTTATCAAAATTCGCATAAACATACGCATTTGGAGCAATCTTTACGTTCAAAATAATTCATAGTGGAAAAACATCTTAAACAAATGCCGTTGCATCAGTGCAAACGTAGGAGTCGTAAGCTATTCGAGTTTCTTGCCTGAATATCATCAATAAACTCATCAATCTAAAGGTTTTGTAATCCTTTTTATCGAAATCGATCGAAGCGAAACTGAAACCGATTGTCGGTGAAGCCTGTTACAAGTAAGTTGGCCCTATGTTGGGAATATACTCTATTTCATGACCCTGAATGAGCTGGCTAAAATATTTGCATATATATCGTCATTGACGGATAAACGGATATAATATAATACTCATAAATTACATAGCATTTTATTATATATACTTGGCGCTATATCTTTATCATAATATATTTCACTTACTAATTGCTTTAGCGGCTGCAAATTGATGAAAATTATCGGAAACGAATATGAATAGTATTACCATTATATTTATATATCACTTAATTTTAATTTTCAATAATATGTCATATGATTATCATTTAACTTTCGAATTCGGTTTTCATAATTTTACTAACATAGAATATATATAGAAATTCAAATAAGTTTACAACTAATTTGAATGTTGTGCAATTCTGAAGATCGCCCAATATGTAGATTTATGAGGTGCCATTGATTCACTGTAAATATAGCTAATCGGGTGAATGTTCACGTTTACAGCCTCTCCTAAATATATTAACAAATCTATATAAGAATGAAGGAGCAAACAAGCCTAAATCAACCAAAGTTATGCTATCACTCAAGAAAAATATTTCAAAAATCTAAATTAAACATAAATGAATGTGTCTATTTTTTGCAATAACAGCAACGTGTACACTCGCAGAAGTTAATTGATTTTGTTGAAATATCCGCATAACAAATTAATTTCCACTTACCGTTCTTTGCTGTTATAAATAAATGCAATGAGAATGATCAGATTTGTCTTTAAGATAATTCTCAAATAATTATTGGCAAGATAAATAAGCATAAGTTAAATTCACGGAAGACTTTTACTCAAACATATGTTACGTATGTGTCAAGGCAGGACTAAGCATTTCCAAGCCTAGGAAATGTTTTCCAGCAAGTGTTTCATATAATATTATTGATAATCTTTTTGGAAACGATCGAAAAATTATAAGACACGCAACCATTTGGGGACAATTGAAAATATCAAATCGTTTTCCGTTGATATTCTGTTGAAGTTAAGGTAATTAATAAATTCTAGATAAGCTTTAATTAAAAGGATACATTCCATGCATGGATCCTACGTCTTTCAATAATTCTTACGCAATATTTTCGCGCAAACTAGGTACCATGTTTGGATGACAATAGTTAAAGTCTTAGACCGTTTGCTACATTCCGAATATTGCACATACTACTCAGAACTCAGAACTCAGAAAATTGTATGGTAGAAAAAGCATTAAGCTTAACAATAACCATAGGATGACAAGGTATATGGAACATATAAAAATATATATAAAAAAATATAAAATATCTCAAAAATCAATAGGGACATTCGCATACCGCATGGTTCGTCATAAACTCATCGAGTTTGGAAGCGAAAACCTCAACAGATTCTGATCGTGTGATTTCTTCAGGCAAATAGTTCCAAGTGAAACAAATTCTTACGGAGAAAAAATTACGACGTATATCCAATCGAGAATGCGGAATGCTTAAAGCCTTTGAATGTGTTCGTGTTCTAGTAAGGTCATTGGGCTTTAGCAAGTGTTTAAGGGGATGGTTTACAGAATGCAGGATTTTGAAGGTCAACATAAGGTCACTACGTATCCGCCGTTGGGTAAAATCTTGTAGGTTCAGTTTTAACATTCGCTCTGTGAAAGGCAAATTTCTGTACCGGGAGACCAACTTTGTAGCACGATGATAAATCCTGTCGAGTAGTTCGATATCCTTCCTCAGCCATGGTGCCCAGGCTTGGATGGAATATTCCATAACAGGACGTATATACGTGTTAATTACCCGGGTAGGGTTTCGGGCGTAAAAATCCGGAATATTCTTTTGAGAAGACTCAAGATACGGCAAGCTTTATTGTACACCATCCGGCAATGCTGTCCCGGCTTCAGGTTAAACGAAACCCAGATACCCAGATCTTTTTCTGCTGTGGTCCAGACGAGATCTTGCGTGCCAAGCTGATACGTGTGGTGCAGAGATTTCCCAAGCTGCAGCATTTTACATTTCGTAGGGTTAAATGGTAACTCATTTAACTGGGACCAACGAAATAAGATGCTTAGATCCCGTTGTAATGCCATACAGTCATTAACAGACCTGACACGTTTCCAAATTTTAATATCATCAGCAAATAGTATCAAGTTGCATCCAATATCCTCTACTATATCGTTGATATACACCAAGAATAGAAGAGGTCCAAGCACCGAGCCTTGCGGAACTCCACTCGTGACGTCTATTTTTCTAGATAAGGTGCTGCCAACGCGAACTTGGACGTGTCTATCAGTAAGATAGTCCCTTATCCAATTCAGCAATATTCCCGTTATTCCATAGGATTCGAGCTTTTTAATTAAGATGTCATGGTTGACTCTATCGAAAGCTTTGGAAATATCGATGTAGCAAGCATGTACAGCCTCACCTTCGTCTAGTGCCTTGGTCCAATCCTCGAACGTTGTAAGAAGGTTAGATAAACAGCAACGACCTCTTCGAAAACCGTGTTGTGCTGCGGTCAAAATATTCTGGTTTTCAAAATGTTCTCTTATGCGCGCAGTCACAATGCGTTCCATTAATTTGGAGATCACAGGAAGTAACGTTACCGGTCTATAGTTTGCTGTGTCTGAACGGCTACCGCCTTTATAAATAGGAGTTATCATCCCTGTTTTCCATTGCGGTGGTATTTTTCCTTCATTTAAGCTGAGATTGAATATGCGAGTGAGAGGAGCAGTCAAAGCAACGCGACACCTGCGAAGTACGGCGGGGGTAATTTGTCTGCGCCAGGGGACTTCTTTTCGTTTAGTCGACTACATCCAAATAACAAGATTTCTTATGTTTCACTGTAGTATTTCCAACAAATCCTTTATTAATGGTTTTCAAGATAACCATAATTTATATATATATATTATATTATATATATTATATATATATATATATATATATATATATATATATATTTATGGTCTTGTAGTAAATGTATCATTAAGAAGCGCTACCAGCACGCCGATTATTAAAGTTCGTATGTAACAGTCGATGTGAGTAATACCTTGCATTCATCATAGGTAAGAGTCTTTATCAACTTATATTTGAGCACATTTAAGAAAACCATAACATATGCCAGAACCACGAATGTATCATTGTCGTCCAAAATTAAAGATTCGAAATGAATACAGTGATAGCTGTTACGATAGAAACCATCTATTTACTGGAAGTATATTTTCTAGTCAATTTCACACTGAAAGCAACACCAAATTAAATTTCCTTTGTTTTTTTCATTGTATACCCTTAAACAATTGTGGTGCTCCTATTCATCTACTTAATATAATGAATCGGAAAAATGTTAATATAAACAAATATTTTAAATGTGAATAAAATTTAATACGTCGAATGCAAAAATATAGATAAAAATATCAATTTGTACATAGTAAAATATGTGATATTTGGTATATTCTCAAATTCTCATGATATGAGACTGAATTTGTCCAATTCGCCATGGTTTGTGAATAAATTAATCAATACCAAAGGGATTCGGAGCAGCGTTCGATCGAAAACATACAAGAACTTTCACTTTTTGAACACAAATATTAAACATTGAGATAAAAGTATCGCAAACGAGAATTGTTTAAATCTTTGGAATATTATTCAACTTTTGTAACTGAGAAGTTAGAAAAATGAGACCAATTTTGTTTAAACTTTTGAGGAAATGAATGTTATTCGATTTCAATGAATAGAGAGCTTTCTATGATTTTCATATGTTTGGCCGTATAAAAAAACTTCTATTTTTGATTTATATGAACATCAGTTAAAATTAGCGTTATAATGATCAGTATATATAAGGAACAGAATTAACTTTTGCATGATATTTGTAAATTTTTGAGACCGATATGAAATCAATAATCAAGAAATGGAAGACTGCAATGGAACAGATTGGCCGTACCAACCTAATCCAACATTGGTTGAAAAGCGCAACTTGTTAACAGTTCTGCGACTGCTGTGACACTTTAATTGGATCAGTCTTGTTTGATTTTACACATTAGATTTTATCTCAGATTTGTGTAGAAAAATATTTAATTAATAAAATTTCGAGTACACGAATAAAGTCATGTTCTTCTACGTCTTCTGAATAGAATGGCTCTGCCAGTCTAATCCAACAATGGCTTACAAGAACGACGTGTATACAAAAATTCCATATTTCATTAATGCTCATAATAAATGGCAATGTTTTTGTCAATCAAAGACAAATGATAGTAAGTTTAATAATCTACCGTTTATAACGTTGCAATTGTGTCATACATGAATCACGTTAATCAATATCTTACGAATACAAGGACAATTTTGACACAAACGTTCATCAAACCAAAGTTATGCTATAGCATGAGGAATATACATCACAAATCTAAGTTTAAATTAAAAATCAACGAATGTGTGCATTTTTGGCAATAACAGCAACGTGTACACTCGCAGAAGTTCATTGATTTTGTTGAGATATCCGCAAAGCAAATTAATTTCCACTTACCGCCCGTTTCTGTCAAAATTATATGCAATGAGATTGATTAGATATAATTTAAAGATAATTTTCAATTAATTATTGGCAAGATAAATAAGCATAAGTTAAATTCACGGAAGACGTTTACTCAAACATATGTTACGTATGTATCGAGGCAAGAATCAACATTTCTAAGCCTGGGAAATGTATGCCCAGCAAGTGTTTCATATAATATTATTGATTATCTTTTGGAAACGAACGAAAAATTATATGTTTAGCTACCATTCAATGATAATCGTTTTCATTTGATATTCTGTTGAGGTTAAGTAAATAAATAAATAAATAGTTCAGAAATTCTTTCGCGATGTTTTCGAGGATAATAGGTAGCATGTTTGCATGACAATAGGTAAAGTTTCAGTCTGTTCGCTACATTGGGAATATTGCTCATACTACAAACCAAATATCAAGATTTTCTTTATGTTCACTGTAGTATTGTGAAACGAAATTATTTATTACTGATTTTTGAGAAATCAGATTAATTTTTAATATGTATTCAGTGTCTTGTAGTAAATGTGTTAATAAGGAACGCTGCCAGCTGGTTGATTATACAAGTTCGTAATTAACAGGCGATGTGAAGCAAACCTTGAATTTATCATATGTAAGGGCTTTATCAACTTATTTTTATGAGTTCTTATTAAAACCATAACATATGCCAGAGCTTCTGTGTTGGCATATTCGTCAAAAATTGAATTACATGACATGTATAAAGTGATCGCTTATACGATAGAAACAATCTGTTTACTGAAAGGATATATTTTATTCTATTTCACACTAAGAGCAACACCAACATGAATTCCCTAAATGTTTTCATTGCAGACCCTAAAATATTTGGTTGTGCTGCTATTCAACTAATTAATCTAATAAAACAGAAATATGTTAATATAACCAAATATCTAAAATGTGAATAAAATTCACTACGTCGAATGCAAAAATATAGCTAAAAATATCAATTTGTACCTAGTAAAATATGTGATATTTGGTATATCATCAAAGTCTCATGATATGAGACTTTATTTGTCCAATTCACCATGGTTAGTGAATAAATTAATCAATACAAAAGGGATTCGGAGCAGCGTTCGATCGAAAACATACAAGAACTTCCACTTTTCGAACACAAATATTAAAAGTTGAGATAAACGTTTAGCAAATGAGAATTGTTTAAATCTTTGGAATATTACTCAACTTTTGTATCTGAGACGTTTGATAAATGAGACCAATTTTGTTTAAACTTTTGAGGAAATGAATGTTATTCGATTACAATGACTTTATAGCTTTCTGATTTTCATATGTTTGGCCGAATAATAAAAACTTCTATTTTTGATTTATATGAACATCAGCTAAAATTAGTGTTATAATGATCATTATTTACAAGAAACAGAATTAACTTCAGCAAGATATGAATGAGCTGGCTAAAATATTTGCTTATATATCGTCATTGACGGATAATCTTATATAATATAATACCTATAAATTACATAGCATTTTATGATTTATACTTGTCACTATGTCTTTATCAGGAATATATTTTACTTACTAATTCCTTTAACGGCTGTGATTTGATGAAAATTATCGGAACCGAAAAAGATTCGTATTAGCGTTATATTTATAAATCATTTAGATTTAATTTTCAATGTGATTATCATTTAAACTTTACAATTCGGCTTTAATAATGTTAACAAATAGTATAGCAATAGGAATTCAAATACGTTTGCCACTAATTTGAATGTTGTACAATTCTGAAGGTTGCACGAAATGTAGATTTATCCGGTGCCGTAGATTCACTATTCACTATAAATGTAGTCAATCGGGTAAATGTTCACGTTTACAGCCTCTCCGAAATGTATTATAATCAAATTCAGAATGAAGTTTATACGGAGCAAACAAACCAAACTCAAACCAAAGTTATGCTATCACTCGGTGAAAATTTATCAAAAATCGAAATCGAAATTAAAAACCAACGAAAGTTTTCGTTTTTTGCAATAACAGCATCGTGTACACTTGCAGAAGTTAATTGATTTTGTTGAGATATCCGCATAGCAAATTAATTTTTACTTACCGGTCTTTCCTGATATAATTATATAGAATGAGAATGATCAAATATAACTTGATGATAATTTTCAATTTATTATTTGGAAGACAAATAAGCATAAGTTAAATTCACGGAAGACATTTACTCAAACATATGTTAAGTATGTGTCAATGCAAGACTAAAAATTTCTAAGCCTAGAAAATGTATGCTCAGCATGTGTTTCATTTATTAGTATTGATTATTTTTTTCGAAACGAACGAAATATTTTATGTTAAACTACCATGATGTAACGGAAATCAAAAAAATGTAGGTAAGCTCTATTTATGCGGATACTTTCCATGCAGGAATCTTACGTCTTACAGAACTTCTTACGTAATGTTTCCGAGCAAACTAGGTAGCATGCTTACATGACAATAGGTAAAGTTTCAGACAGTTCGCTACATTCTGTATATAGGACTATAGAGCTTTCTATGATATTCATATGTTTGGCCGTATTATGAAAATTTCTATTTTTGATGTATATTTGAACATCGGCCAAAATTAGTGTTATCAAGATTATTATTTATAAGGAACAGAATGAACTTCTGCAACCTATCTGAAAATATTTGAGACCGATAGGGAATCGATAACAATGGAAGGGAAAATGGCAATGGAACTGTTTGGTCGTACCAACATAATCCAAAAATGGTTGAAAAGCGCAAATTGTTTGCAGTTCTTCCACTGCTGTGACTCTTCCACTGGATCAGTATAGTTTGATTTTACTCATTACATTTTATCTCAGATTTGTATAGAAAATGATTTATTTACTGAAATTTTGAGTACACGAATAAAGTCATTTGCTTTTTCTTCTGAAAAGACTGGCCCTGCCAGCCTAACCTAACAATGACTTAAAAGAACGACGTGTATTCAAAAATTTTAGTTTTAAAGTTTGGTAATAATAAATGAGCATGTTTTAGTCAATCATAGACAAATGATAGAAAGTTTAATCATCAACATTTTATAACGAATTCACCATGGATGCTAAATGTCTACGAGCTTTCTCTTCCTAAATCTTTTTGATTTGTCATCTTTGATATTATATGTACGTTTTGTGACTACTATGAATCAGTAGAAACCTGATGAGCAGATTGCACGGCCAGAATATGATTCCACAGAACAACAGATTTTTATTTATCCTTCGAAAAATATTTCGAAGATTTTCGCTGTTACCGTTACCTAGCATAATCAACCTCTACCTTCGACCTATGACGGTGTATGTGGTAGAGGTCCGGGCTCCTTGTCTGCAAAAAAGATATTGCTATCTTTGATACAAACTATCACAAATCAACAAAGTTAGTGATGGGTTTTCAAAATGTACCGTTCATCGAATGATTGTGACATCTAGGTTTATGTCACTTTACACATAGAGGATAAGACTCGACATTATTCTAACATAGAAAATTGTGTCTACCGAAGTACATCCACTAATTCACTTGCTTGATGGGTGTGATAGGAATGTGACACTCGGAAATACCTTGTCACTTTACCTCCCAAGTTCCCATATTGATAAGCGTCCCCATTTCTTCTTAGGAAATCCCTAACTAAACTCGTGGTGGACTCCCCGTGCCTTGCGTTGTTTAACTTGAAATTGGACTTACACATGCAAACGAAAATCATTTGTGAGCCTTACATTTGATATTCTCTTTTCTATTATGCTATTATATTTTTTTCAATTTTCCATTTATACCGCAAACCTATGGTGTATTGAAGTACTAACCTTTTCAAACATAAATGGTTGAATCCTAGAATCCTGGAATCCTTAAGACCTACTCGATTTGATCTCACAAATTTCAAATGGTTGTACATACATTTATCAAAATTCGCATACTTTAAATACGAGACGCGTTTGGAGCAATCTGTACGTTCAAAATAATTCATAGTGGAAAAACATCTTAAACAAATGCCGCTGCATCATTGCAAACGTAAAACTCGTCAGTTATTCGAGTTTCTTGCCTGAATAGCATCAATAAACTCATCAATTTAAAGGTGTTGCAATCCTTTTCATTAAAATCAATCAATGCGAAACTGATAACGATTAGTCGTTGAAGCCTGTTACAAATAAGTTGGCCCTATGTCGTTAATATCCTCTAATTCATGACCCTGAATGAGCTGGCCAAAACATTTGCATATATATCGTCATTGACGGATAATCGGATATAATATAATATTTATAAATTACATATCATTTTATGATATATACTTGGCACTATATCTTTATCAGTAATATATTTTACTTACCAATTGTTTTAAAGACTGTAAATTGATGAAAATTATCGGAAACGAATATGACTCGTATTATCATTTTATTTCTATAACACTTAGGTTTAATATTCAACATTATGTCACATGATTATCATTTTAACTTTTGAATTCGGCTTTCATAATTTTAACAATATAGTATATCAATAGAAATTGAAATACGTTTGCCACTAATTTGAATGTTGTGCAATTCTGAAGGTCGCACAATATGAAGATTTATGCGGTGACGTTGATTCACTATTCACTACAAATGTAGCCCATCGGGTAAATGTTCACGTTTACAGCTTCTCCTGAATGTATTATCAAATCTACTTTAGAATAAAGATAATACGGAGCGAACAAACCTAAATCAAACCAACTTTATGCTATTACTAGAAAGAAATAATTCAAAAATCTAAATTGAAATTAAAAATCAACAATTGTGTTCATTTCTTGCAATAACAGCATCGTGTACACCCGCAGAAGTAAATTGATTTTGTTGAGATATCCGAATAGCAAATTTTTTTACAGTGACATTTCTTTGTTTTCCTAAATATATTCAATGAGAATGATCAGAAATTACTTGAAGATAATTTCCATTTAATTATTTGGAACATAAATAAGCATAATTTAAATTCACGGAAGTCTTTTACTCATACTCGACAAGCTCTATTTATTGAGATACTTTCCAAACAGGGAACTTATGTCTTTTAGAAATGTTTTCTAGCCAACTAGGTAGCATGTTTCATTGACAATAGGTAGAGCCTTAGTTCGTTCGCTACAATCCGAATATTGCTACAAGCCAAATAACAAGATTTTCTTTATGTTCACTATATTTTTTTGAAACGAAATCCTTAATTACTGGTTTTTGAGATAATAGATTTTATTTTTATATATATTTAGGGTCTTGTAGTAAATGTATCATTAAGGAGCGCTACCAGCACGTCGATTAAGCTATGTCTGTGTTCGTTGCAGAGCTAAATCATTGCACTATAACGATACTTTTGGATCCAAAATAGAAAATAGAATGGCCGGTTTGGAGTTGGGCCTTCGACGTGTGGAAGAAATGTTGGTAAATCATGTGAGTACGCAAGTGATCACTGATGTAAACCATCACATCAATACATCGATTTCGGGACCACCATTGAAGGAATCTAAGACCAAGGCTACTCGTGTGCCAAAAAAGCAGAAAAGCAGGGTTATTCCCGTTTCGGAATCAGCTAAAAGGACCACAGAAGTAGGACATTCTTATAGAGATATGCTGTTACGGTCGACCTCAGCTGTACACTCTAAAACTCCCGACTCACAAAGTCAAGCCACAAAGGTTTTTAATTCTAAAACGCCTGACTTTCCGATACGAAAAAAGAACACCCCATACAGGCTGAACGTTATATGTACGAATGTCAGCGAGTCCAAGAAAGCCTGTTTGATAGCAAACAGAAACATGATGTCGATAAATGGTCTGAACTTTGTCACCTAATGAAAATTGAACATGTAAACGCAGAAAAGGTGACTCGTCTAACCCGCCATTCATCTTCACCTCATATTGGTCAACCTCGCTTGCTCAAGGTAACACTAAAATGCGAGGCTGATATCGAGAACGTATTGCTGAATGCATACCTACTCAAGTCAGATTCCGACTCCAACTGCCGCATATATCCCGATGTACCATGGTGGGAAAGGAAGGGCAGCTTGAACGACAGGGAACAAATGGTATCGCGAAGTATAGTTCTACTTGGTGTACCAGAAAATACTTCTAAAGCATCGAATCAGGAAACGGTAGAGCACGACGTCAAACAATGGCGCTACATTGCGTGTTCTCTCGATATTTCTAATGCCGTTGTTGTGGACACTTTTCGAGTTCCTTTTTCGCCAAAATACAAGGGGAATGGACCGAAACCTCTGAAGATTACGTTCTTGACCAGCGCTATGGCTGAAATAGTAAGGTCGGAATGGACAAAAAAGAAACGAACACTACCCAAGGATGTTAGACTTAGCCCACCCAAACCAATGAGTGAGACACACTCGCGGCTGGGGGCGGTAGACGGTAGCGTTCCCACCGAAACGGAAGCAATCAATACATCAAAAAACGTAGTGGGTCCGGCTCAAACCGAGTCGGACTGAGTACATCATGGTCCGGCTCTCAGGGGGTCGGACATACAAACATCATCCGCATAGGCTCGCTACACACGAAAACCACTGTTAAATGCCTATACACAAATGCACAGTGCTTGCGGAACAAAATCGCCGAATTATCCCATTTTAACGCTCAGTTTTCTGCTGACATCATTGCTGTTACCGAAACATGGTTCTACGATCAGGTGAATGATTGCGAGCTGGCACTTCCCAACATGATCCTACTTCGACGAGACCGTTCAAGATCAGGTGGTGGAGTTGCTTTGTATTACAACGAGCGTCTTCAATGCACAGCTGTACCTGACACAACGTTTGAGCTAGAGGACACCATGTGGTGTAGCCTTCGCTTGGAAACGGGAGAGAACTGTATACTTGGTGTGATCTACCGCTCGCCCAACTCTTCCGATGCCCACAATGAAACGTTGTTACAAATGATGCGCAACGCTGGAAACCTTAGAGGATGCCAATTGTTAATAATGGGTGATTTTAACCTCCCACATCTCTACACCAAAAGTGTGCATACTCAGCAATCCCTTGAGTACAAATTCCGTGAGATTATCACTTTCACTCCCCTATACAACCATGTCCGTTCATTCACTCGACAAAGGGGACTCAATGAACCATCAATTCTAGATCTGGTTTTAACCTCCGAAGCAACAGCAGTGGAGTCAGTGCAGTATCATAGTCCTTTGGGGCTAAGTGACCATCTTGTGTTGTCCTTCGAATTCGTGTGCAACGCCCGAAGGGCGTCGGGCGACGTTAAGTTCATCAGGAGAGTCGATTACTTCGGCCTTCGCGGTGCCATTACGATTATGGAGGAAAAACATCTCGATCTTACGAATGCAGATACTCATTGTTCTAGTCTGTTAAGTTATATCGGTACAAAACTAGACGAAATTCTACCTGTGTTCCCAAAAGGAAATCAAGAACATTTTGCTTCAAACTCCGAAGCCGCACTCGGAAGTGGATAGCCATGCGAAATTCCGCATGGGCTGCACATAAAATAACACGAACAGACGCATCTTGGGAACACTTTCGTAGTTTTCGTAACAAGGTGACGTCCTTAATTCGAGAAGACAAGCAATATCACCATTTTAAGCTGATCGGCCAGATGGAACGACATCCTAAGTTGCTGTACACCATCGTAAACACCGCGACCAAGGTTAAACCAGGTGTATTTCCTATCCAGACAGAGAACGGACTGACTGATAATGCCAAGGATACAGCTGATGCCCTAATATCATTTTATGCGCAAGTATTTTGTCCAAAGAACGTGTCAACGCTGACGTCTTTGCCGCACCCACTACAAGTCGAATGCCTTAGCAACATCGAGGTAAATCCTACGGTTGTGCGAAAGCATCTACGCAGGCTGAACGTTCGCAAATCACCAGGAGATGATGGAATAACACCCGCTGTTCTGAAGTCATGCGAGCTGGAGCTTTGTGGCCCACTAAGTGGTCTATTCAGGCACTCATTGAATACGGGAACCGTACCAACTCAATGGAAAACCGGTGTTATCACACCAAGCTACAAAGGGGGCAGTCGTTCTGATCCGGCGAATTACCGCCCCGTGACGCTTCTTTCAGCGGTTTCTAAAATTTTGGAACGCCTGGTGTGTGAACGACTTGTTGAACATCTCGAGAACCATCAGCTAATATCTTTCACACAACACGGATTTAGGAAAACATATTCATGCCTGTCTAACTTACTCACGACTCTAAATGACTGGACGCAAGCAC